>VDFB02112543.1:43045-161646 GCA_007258455.2 Sequoia sempervirens | reverse complement strand
CCATTTCAAGTCTACATCCTTGGGTTGAAAAGTTAAATGTATGTTCTTGATGAATGAGATAGATATTCAAGTTAGATGTCCAATCTCTAAATGATGGACATAAATGACCAGTTATTGAATCATTGTAGGAGTACGACATTTTTGGCGCTATTGCCAAGGATGGTGTCAAGCTAGGAAGTTATTTGGAGTCATTGGTAGTTTCTCTATTTAGCACTTCTCTTGAGTTGTTCTTAGAATACCCCCTTGCTTAGACAAGTAGTGATCTACTATTCTTTTGCTGATTCTTTGTGTGAGCTAGCTGATGCTAAGCTGATATTGTAACTAGTTGAGATTTCAAATCTACCCAAAAATGAAGAAGAAGAAGAACCATTTCCCTTTTTGTTGATCTGACTAATTTTGAATCCTCCACTGGGGATCACAAACAGATTAACAACCCCTTTGTCTTGGGAATTCATCAAGAAAACATGAGTGATACCTTCTTGTTTGAGTTTGACATGCTCCATGAAAGTTATGATTGTACTATTGATGATCCTAGGTTTGAGCTATTTCCCACCACTTTAAAAGAAGCTACACTAGTATGGTTTATGAGTCTAGGAAGAGATGCCATGGAAACTTGGGAGGACATAAAGATGAAGTTCCTTGGGAAATACAAGGAGTGTTACAAGGGAAATAAAATGAGAGGAAGCAATGCCTTTAGGATGCAAAAAAACAAAGATGAGAGCTTGGAAGATTATATTTCAAGGTTTCTATTCTGCATGCAAAAATATCCACATTAGACACTCAATGAAGAATCAAAGAAACTGCTTTTCTTGAAGGGAATCAATGAGAGTTGCATTGATGCTTTGGACTTGATGAAAAAAAGAGATATCACTCAAGTTCCTTGGGAAGATATCAAGAAAATATGTCAGAACTATCCCATATCAGCTTCAAGGAAAGGGAGAGCTTACCAACCCTTTATGGGTAAGTCATCTACTAGTGAAGTTTTAAAGATGAAGATTACTAACCTGTTGGTAGATTTCAAGTAGGATGTTACAAAAAATCTAGCTATGTATCCAGGTACACTTCAGGCCAAAGAAAAATATAAGGAGGCAGATGCAACATTGGTAGAATGCTGCCCTCATTAAAAACAAAAGGAGAAGGATTGTATATGAAAAATGGTAGCTAACATTGACAATAGGTTTCCACTTGAAAATGAGGAAGAACAAGTCCACTTTGATGCACAAAGGAAGCTGTGAGCACCAAGACAAGGTATGTCACCAGATCCACTATCCTTTTTTGAGCCAAACCAGATAGCCAGTTGCATGTAACCATCTTTTCCACCCTAGAAGTCTGCTATAATGCCTCCACCTGCTAGTTCAAGCTCTAATGCACCCAAACCTGCTCAACTACCAACTCAGCCTACACCAAATCCTAATAATAAACCACAAAAACAACTTGTATATTCTATTGATCCAAATCAATTTCCTACATGTGCTGTGAGTATGAGTAATATCCATCTATGTTCAGGAACTACTGTATCAATTCCTTCCACACCCATTATCATTGAGCTACCTGTAGAAGAGGAAGAGGAACCTCTGAATGATCTCATTCAGCTAGCTGTACCTAAAAATCCTGAACCGGTTCCAGCTAGGAAGGATGTACAAGAGCCACCATTTCCTTAGAAATTGGAAGTTTCCAAGCATAAGGAAAACAAGGAAGATACAACTTTTGACATCTTGGAGTAGCTGAAACACGTATGTTTCTAGATACCCCTATTTCAGGCCATAAAATATGTTCCTATATATAGCAAAATGATCAAGGGAGCATGCCTCAAAAATCCAGGAAGAAAGAAGAAGAACTTGAATATAGTCCATGAGATAGGATATCTCGCTAACATCATGCTTGGAGAAGTGACCATTCCCAAGTACAATGATCCAAATAATCCTATAGTAGCAATTATCACCCATGAGATTCAAGTAAGGAGTTCCTTAAGCAATTTAGGGGTGACAATCAATGTGATGAATTAGGACATCCTGTAACAACCAAATGTTGCGAGCATAAGACCTACTCATACTTTCCTACAACTTGCTGATAGTTCTACTATGAAGCTTGATGATATAGTAGAAGACCTTTGGTAATTCTAGACTCTTGGGAGCATCCAAAAAAATTCATGATTTTCTCTCTATGGCCACATGTTGGTGAGGAATCCAAGGAAGTTAACTCAGTGGCACAACTCATGATGCTAGGTAGAAGTCCTTTCATGCAACTTCATGATGAAGAGGAAGTATTACCTAGTATAATCTAGAACTATTGTAAAGTTGGGGAAGCATCATCTAGTTCTGCTAATCCCATGAAAACACTTCTGCCTATTCTGCTATTTCTTCCTAAAACTACTCAGCTTGCAAACGAACTTCCTGTAGCCACTCTTCATGTAGCCACTCTGTCTATAGATAAACTTCCTACAAAAATAGGCATATTCTATGCCATGCTGCCATATGAACTCAAGGTACCGTGTGTTAGTGAAACAACTATGATAGAATTGATTATTCAAATACAGGTGTATGAAGGAAGATATTTGAATATTGATAACAAGTTAAGTGAAGAGCAACAATTGCAATTGATAGAATTAATGAGGTCTCATGAACATGAATTTGCATGGGGCTATCATGATATGAAGGGACTGGATCCTAAGCTTTGCACTTATAGGATCTACATCAAAGATGATTGTCAACTAGTAGGTAAAATTCAACAAAGAATTAATCCTACATTGAGAGAAATTGTTAAAATAGAATTGCAAAAATTGTTAGATGCTAGATTTATCTATCCTATCTTAGAAAGCCAGTGGATATCTTTATTAGTGATCATGCCAAAGAAGGGAGGGAAGTGGTGAGTTTTTGCTGATTATAGAGAACTTAATGCTTCCACTAAGAAAGACCATTTCCCATTGCCATTGTACACTCTCCTAACAAAAGATGCTAAATTCCAATGGAAAAAAATTGTCATAGAGCATTTTCTAATATAAAGGTAGCCTTGACCCATACTCCTATTTTGAAGGGACCTAATTGGGAGACCCCTTTCCACATTTATATAGATGCCTCAGATTATGCCATAGGAATAGTCTTAGGAAAAAAAGAGGGAGTCATGTAGCTAAATTCTTTGGACGAGATGAGAAGGGTAGCTTTGCACCACACTGAAGTAGTAAAAAATAAAGAGGATGAGATGGGATGATGAGGAGAAAAAGTTTTAGCTAGGTGACTGGGCATTGTTATATGACTTGAAGCAGTAGGATGATGCAAGAAATTTGTGGACTAGGTGGTTGGGACCGTATGACATTTCTGAGGTCTTTTCTAATGGATCTATTCAGTTCATCACCATTGAACCCATTTGATTCAAGTTACTTGTTAGTGGTCATCATATCAGATTATATCATAAGCCAACCTCCAAAGAAGAGTTCCTGCAAAAATTCACCTAGTGTTCAACATACGAGTTCCCTACAGCTGGAAGTGGTGGACCCTGCATCCCACCTTTTGGTTAAATTAAGGTATGTACTTTCATAATAAAGATTTCCACTCAGGTGGAAATCCATTTCTTCACCCATCCACCCATCCGTCCATCCATATCACCTCTTCTCTCTCTTCCATCATTTCATTCTGTCTCACTTTAGTTCACTTCACTTTCATTAATTGCTCAATTATGTCTAAAAAAGGTGAAACAATACTTTCTTCCCATGATCTTTGTACTGCATCCTTCACACGCTCAATTATGTACGCAATAATTCTCATTTCTTAATTACCTTTTAAGTGCATTTATTTAATCATAGCATGTTACTATATGCAATTACATAATATTCCAGTACTTCCTGTCAATTCACCACTCCTCACATGTGTGGACACATGTCAGAATTTAGGTTGGGGGGGAATTAAAAATTAAAATATACAACCCATGTATCAAATCATAATTTGGCTACACCATAAAATTTAAATAAAATGATTTGAAAATCTGGATCGCATGTGTAAAGTGATGTTAACTATCACCTCTTTTTTCGCCATAATTCCCTAATTGCCCTATCGTAGTATTGAGTTATAAGTAGTAAATGGTAAAAATATGAGACAAATAAGGAAATTTAATTGACATTGGTAGTGGAAATTTAGAAGAAAGGGGTTTGCTTTTAGACAAGAATTACAGGAGGAAAGGAAGTTTGCAGAGTGATAGTGATTTCAGACAATGGGAGGTGGATTAATTCGAAATGAGCCCTCAGTTCATGAAGTTTTGTTGCAAGATGCGTAATACTTGGAAAAATTTCAACACTGTGGGTGGTTTGATTATTTCATGAAGCTGGATGGATTTGATGAAGGAATTGCACTCGAATTTGTTCAAACATTCCTTGAAGGAAAGGCCACAATAAAGGGATTAGAAGTTGTAGAAACTGAGGAGAGAATTGCGGAAGTTTTAGGGTTACCTGCTGATGGAGAGCATTACCCTGCCTCTAGGGATGCTAGGTTGGCCAGAGTAGAATTTACAGTACATGGTGACCCACCAATTAGCATAGATAAGCAGGGCGCAAAAAGAATGTCTTTTCCTGAACCATGGAAGTAGACAACTATCTACATTATAAGGTATTTCACCTGTGAGGGACATTTGTCAAACCTACATTTAGTAAATTTCAAGTTATTGAGCCACATGAGGCACAAAAGGAGGATGAATGTGCCCAATGTCCTATACAACCTTCTCTCCATCATGGCAGCCAAAACACAGAAAGGTGGGGATAATTTTGTTTCCTACCATTGCTTGATTAAATTGCTAGTTAAGAAATCTTTGCATGATTCTTTTGGAATGACTTGGGAAGAATTTGTTAAAGTTAATCAAAATTACCATTAGGAAGAATTTTTCAATGTTGAGCATTTTCCACCTAGGGCTATACCTCAATCTCATAGGCCTAGCAAAAGATTAAGCATAGACAAAGCCATTGCTGGTGCTTAAAATTTTGGTGCTAGTTCTAGTATGAATCTCCTTACAGTAGAAGGAGCCATAAACATTAGTTCCTTTGAAATAGAGCATCCAAAAAAAAAACAAGCTCTTCATTTGATTCTTATGATAATGTCCCCCTACAAATCCTAATAAGAACTAGGGCATGGAAGAAAGAGGCTAAAAAAAGAAAAGAAAAAGAGAAATCCCAAACACAATGTGTAGAGAAAGAGGTGCTGAGTACTAGGAAGAGAAAGGCTAACCCTATTCATCCTGCAGCCAAGGGAAAATATAAGAGCACCTCTAGGAAATAAAAACTAGCTGGGCCAAATTTTTGTACACCTTCGCAGGAAAGCCCTGGGCATGATGAAACATCACATGGGGACACTGAAGCCCCAACAAAACACGATAATGTTAAAGAAAAAGAAGAGGACATATTTGAGGAAGCAACAAAAGTAACTCTTGCAGACCTTGCTAATATCGCAGAGGAATTTGAGGATATTCAGGTGTTCCTGCAGCCAAACCAAGAACATGAGCAAGAGTTCCTGCAGCCACAATAGGAAGCACAACAAAAGTCAGAGAAAAGACATAAATAGAAACAAGAGGTCCTGCAACAAAAAGGGGGTGAAGAAATAGTAGCCCCATAGCCACAGATAATTGGACAACTTGAGTTCATGAAGATAGTGCTGTATGGGGAGCAACCATCAACAAAAACACTGGTAGGAATTCATAACCCTCTAAGTTTTATGGTTCATGCAACAATTTTAAATTTATGGAAAGAAATAGAAAGGAGGGAGAAAGAATGGAAATAGGAAAAAAATAAATTAAAAAAGGAAATCCAAGAGAGGGATGATATTATTGAGGAGAAAAATGAGAAAATTTCTACTCCGAAGAAGAAAGTAGACAACATTGTGACCCTGGTGCCACAAATTATAGAATGCAAAGCTCTTCCAAGGGTTTATGCCTTGCATCTGAAAGAGAAATATCTCTCTTTCCAGTTGTCAAAAATTGCTTCAGACTTAAACCCCTCCATTGAAACTCCTACCGAATTCTTCAATTCCTATAGGATTGCTTCCCCTGAGATGAAAAATTTTCTATGTGAATTCTATTTGCACAATTACGTTGTCATGCAGGATCATGATTGGAACCCATTGCTATATGTTGGGGAAATTCAGCTGAGAGAATTCATGTCTTGGGTAAAAAATGAGATTAGTTGGGGTGAGTAGAAAAATGCTTACAGGAAAATGGAAACTAACATTCCCTTATCCATCAGGGCTGAGTCAATCTAGCGAAGGGATATTCACAAAGAATGGCTCAGGATGCTTCTCAGACCAAGCTATGCTACCAAAATTATTCCTTGGATTGAAGCTATCTACACTAAGTATGAGTTCAAAGCAACAAAAAAAGAGGAGCTTGTAAGAGGATACCTATCCCAACGATGGAATAGTTTAACAGATGAGCTAAAGCAAGCCGAGCCCCATTCTATTCACAATTATGCAACAACATTGAAGTGAATTGACAGGTATATCCAGATTGGTAGAAAAAAGGGATGATTTTGGCTTCCCCTGACTTTCCAGCCACCCATTCTCTTGTGGCCAATACCAAATTACAAATTCTACTAATATGATATTTCTGGGGAAAGGAAAAGATGGAACAAATTTGATAGATTGGGAGGTTTTTATTGGGATCTAGACTCACGTATTGCAGCCACTAATGTTGGATAGCTTCTAGTTGCAAACTTAAGAGCCTTGACCAAAAATAGAACAAGCCTTCCTCTACTAGAGGACCAACAAGACATTAGGTTGGTGGGAATGACGAGCCTAGTTTTTGGTCAAAATTTTGGGCAGAATTTATAGTCCATTTGCTGGCAGTATCATGAACTTTAATAGTTAATTATTAATATTTGCATAATATTTCTCTCAAACCACTGACATTGGGTTTAACCTTATCTTTGTGAAGTTTTAATGACATTGGAATATTATGTGGATTATCTATATTAATTTTGTGTATGGTTGATGAATGTTCTTTGAGTTGATTTTAGATGTGCAATTATTATGCGTACTGACTTTGCTATGTAGGACATGATTTATGGATGCTAAGTTGAGAAAGAAAACCATTAGATGGTCATGTGGGGGAATCATTCAAAGGAGTCAATTGGAGGATGATGACAAAAAATTCCCCATGAGAGTCAATTGTAACTACCTTGTATTTATGGCATTGAGCAATCACAAGCGTTACTACAGTGCTAAGTCCACATTTAGGCATGCATGTTTGATGGGATTCCTTGCAGATGTAACCTCTCTGCCACTCTTTTCCTCATTTTCCCTAAGTGGCATCCTCTTAGTTAGTGGGATTCGACCGCCCTGTTTAGCTAGTAGTTTAAATAAGGATTTGAATCTTCTTTTGGGGGGTTCTTAGTTCTTTATTATTGTTGTTACATGATATCAATAATGTATTAAGCATTCTCCATTTCTAATATAGCCATGCTGCTACTTTATTTACATATTTTTCAATGAATGTGATGATAGTCTAAATTTAAGCATTTGAGTTTGTCTTAGTCTTAGTGGATACTCATCCAAGGGGCTCACTTGGTGAGTAATCCTTTCTTTAGAGTGATTAGTTTAGTTATTATTTCCTGTTCTGTATTTAGTTCAAAATCTGGCATTGACTGTTTTGTTAGCCACTAGAAGTCCATTCTATGTCTATTCCTACAGCCAAAGCAGACAGAGTAGTTTCCTATCTGTTCATCCAGATTTTTAGTCTTGTTCTGCATTTCATGTTTTTGGTTGATGATCAACATTTTCTTTCTTTCCTTTGAATAAATTTACTTTCGGTATTGTGCTTCTTAGCTATAGTATAGACATTGCTACTAAGAATTCCTAGTGTACATACAGTGCTGACCCATTTCAATTCTATGTCCCTGGGTTGAAAAGTTAAATGTACCTTCTTGATGAATGAGATAGCTATTCAGGTTAGATGTCCAATCTATGAATCATGGACATAAAGGCCCAATTATTGAATCATTGTAGGAGGCCGAGAAGCTGTCCCAACATCTTAGGGATATAGGAGAAGAAGTTGAATCTGAGAAGCAACCTCCTAAAGAGAAAGAAGACACTGAAGTCAATGCAAAGATACTCAAAGAGCCTCCACTGGTCAGGAAAGAAAAAGGCATTGTTCAAGGAGAAGAGGTACTACTTGAGGAAGAAGAAAGAGAGAAAGAAGAAAAGAAGGAAGAAGATGCTCCTAAGAAGATCCCCAAGCCAGAACTCCATATAGAGCTCAAGCACGAAGCCGAAAGAGCACCTCACATAGAAAGTGTTACTGCAGAGAAGGTAGCCCCCACTGAGTCAGAAAGGGAAAAGACCATACACATTGAAGAATCAAATGATGAAGAAGAAAGAACTGAGCAAGAATCTCGAGGCCATGAAGAGAAACAAACCCAACATGAGAAAAAAAATGAAGGTGATCATGAATCACCAAAAGGGGAGATTCAGATGCCTTATTGGCTCAAGAAGCAGTTACAAAAGAAAACCCTGTTTCTCATGGATCCAAAGGCCTGAATTTAGGCCTTATTTGAAAGAGAGAAAATGAGGATAAAGAAAGAAAAAAAGCCAAGTGTACGATCTCATATCACCGTCGATGCATCAGGATTGAGGACTGTGCATATAGCTAGCCTAGTGACAGACAAAGGAGAAGGGGCAACTACAATATTTCCACCATCAACTTGGGCACTGCTATAAGAGAGCAGAAAATCGATGAATTCTAGGGATTAGTGGCCATGATAGTGGAACAAATGAACAAAGATTAGTCATCTAAGGAGGAATTGAAGGCACAAGTGGCAAATCTCAATGCCTATATTCAATAGTGGACATATCTAGAGGAAGAAGCTCCAACTACATCCTCTATGCCCCTGCTCCTCTCCTAGGAAGAACTCTCCAAGTTGGAGAAGATGAAGAATTGAACCAAGACTATGAAAAATTGGTTTCAACAGGTGTTATATAATGGTGACATGGGCATAGGCCACACTATCTAAATGGCTAATAAAATATGATAGGTGCAAAAGCATTAGAGGTCATGGAAAAGATCTGTCATTGATTCACTGAGCTATATAGGATCACCTATCCTAAGCTCGTGGCCATCCTAAAAATGCCCGAGAAAACATGGGAGAAAGAACTGGTGCTCGCGAAGGGCGATCATTGGCTGGTGGAAACATGGAAAATGGGCCTAGATCACATAAGGGATGTCCTAGAAAGAGTACTACACGAAGTCTAGCTTGACTTCGAATGGGTGTAGTATAGGACAGACAATGAGGAATACTTGAAGCTAATGATGGGCTATGATATGCTTGCTATGGAGCTAGACCCAAAAAATATCAGACCATACTTCCATAAGAAGATGGAGCAAGGGGCAATAGACTCACAAATGCTAGACTTCATGGATTTTGCTACAAGAGCATTTGTTTAGTTAGAAGAGGTAATTAAGGCCATGCCGAAGTGTACAAAGAACTAGGAGCTAATCACTAGCATATCTAAGAAGTTGACCTTCGAAGTTCTTCAATCTAATATCATGGAGTGGAATAAACTTCAGGTGTTGATTGGGAAATTTTTGGAATACACCACCCTTTAGAAGAATGAAGGAAAGCTAGTGATAGATGATGAGTTCTTGACAGTATAAGCTAAAAAAAGATGACAACCACTAGAAGACAAATTTTCTATAGTGTTAGAATACTATAGGATGAAATAGAGAAAATACAAAATTGTATTTTATATTATTAAATTTTGGGGGTAGGTGAAAAATGAATCTTGGAAACACAATGAAGGTAAATCCTGGCCATTCATTTCACTTTTAGAAGACTATAAATAGGGGGTATGCTCTCATTTTCAAGAGAGAGTTGAGTTGTTGTAAAGACATGCTACAAGAATTTTAATAGAATTTCATTGATTTTGGTGGATTCTTGTGCTTCTCTCATGTTACATGATTCATCTCCTCATATTTGATAGATTTAGATAGATCTAGTTTGCTTTTATAACTATTTTCAAGTAGCTTTAGTATTTTAGTTGATGTTGTCCATTGATTTTGAAGAATGTCATGGTGTTGATGCTTTTCATGTTCATAATTTTTACTGGTTATTGATGATAAAAAATAGTGTAAAACTAGTTTTAACACTAATCCATTGAGATGCACTTAAAATTCAACTTTTATTCATGCCTTATTGTGAATGAATAGTTGAAAATCTATAGACCTTAGAAGATAGCACTAATTTCATGAGACTGCATGTTATTTGGTTTAGTGGAACTTATTTTTAGGAAGGATGTCTACTGTAACATCCTCCATTATCACTGCTCATCAATATTTGTAGGTCTAGGAACTCTTATCACCCTTTTCCCTTTTGACCTTTCTTTTAAATAGTAGTTTAGGAAAAGTTCCAGTATCATTGTAAAGCCAAATTTGATGTTGCATATGGAGTTTTAGACTGCTATTTTGAACTTGTAGCAATTACATTTCACTTATGAAATCTTATAAAATCCATTTGAAGATCCAATATCCTTCCAACTTAGAAATTGTGCATGCCCCTTATGATTACCAACAAATCACATCAATCCATTGAGTTGTTTTTGCAAGTCATGACTTGACACTCGAGAGACCTTGGGGTGATTTTCTATAACTTTTTTGTAGGTTTCTTTTCAAGAGAGGTAGTGTACTTGTTTGCTACCTGTGTTGAGAAGTGAAAAAACACCCATCAACAGATCTGGTGCTAGAAGGAGGGCCTCCCTTTTTGCTAAGCTGGATCGAATTGGTTCCTTGTCCCCTGAGAGATTCCAAAAAGTGTTAAGATCTACACACAACTAAGGGGAATTCCAAGATATACTACCCCCTACCAAGGCTAAGAGAGCCAAAAGAGGGGAAGCATCTTCCTCAACCTCATTCACTCCACCCCCCTCACCTCCATCCTCACCTCTTCCATCCATCCATCCACACTGCACTTCCCCTTCCTTCCCAACACCCACTTCCTTTTCTTAGCCACTCTAAGCTGCCTTCTAGCTGTCCATCTCCCACAACCAAGGCACTACCCTTATCTCAACACATCTAATCCAAGGCATGGCCTTAGGTGCTCCTACTCCTTTGTAGCCACAAGTTACTATTACACAAAAAGAATAACCTCCACCTCTCCCCATGGTTTGGTTGGGTAAAAACCCTTCTTGCTTGTCCTTCTAGGTCTACCATGATATGCCAAAGAATCTAGAGGGCTTTTGTACAAAGTTTCATCCACATGATTTGCAATGAACAACAAAAGAACATATCAAGATCTTTCAAAGGACTTTGAAGGACATGCAAATAGATCATGAAGATGTGACTTGTCAACTCTTTCCTTACTCCTTGGGGGAAGAGGCATTTTATTGGTGTATCAACTTGCCGACTAGATTCATCACCTCTTGGGATCTATTAAAGATCACCTTCTTGTATAAATACAAGATTCTAATCATCCCTTTCAAACTATATCAACAATTCATGGTTGTTCGAAGAGAAGTCAATGAACCAATAAGCTCCTTCAATGATCAGTTTCATCGAGCATACATGAGATTACAAGCTCCATATGTGGTTGATGATCCCTTAGCTCAATTGGTCTATTATGCTACCTTAGACAACCTCACATATGCTCTAGTGAAGAGAATGCACCCACCACTAGCCAATTTGGTGGAGGCTTATGTGGAAGCAGTCACATAAAGTATAGTCTTGGGACAAAATATTGCTGGTCCACTGCCATACTTGGGACCAATTGCTCACCCAGTGTAGATTCAAGGACTCATCCAAGCCTTGGCACATCAAGCACTGCTCATGAATCAAGTTCGACAACTGCCCATGGTACCTCACTCGAGACATCCATTGAATCAAGTGCCTCTTGTGCCTCACTACTTACAACCACATTGGTAGCAAGTTTATTCTCAACAACCTCAAGTGTTGACATACCTACAAGGATCCTAGTTTCCGCCTATCCAACAAAACCAACTAGCAGTACAACTGTTCTTTCTCCAGAATCAAACACCATAGCCGAACAATGCAAAGAAGGATTGGATAGTTGAATTGACAGAGATGATGAAAAGGATGTTCATAGAAATGACACACTAAAGTAACTAGAACAACTAGTTGTAATCCTCCCAAAGAAGCATCCAGACCAACCTCAATCGGGACAATAGAGACAACCACGATTTAGGTGCTTCTTCTGGATAAAATTATGAGAGAGGTCAAAGCTATAACCAAGGATTTGAGAGGAGTCCATCACAAAGAAAAAATTAGATGTGGAATACAAGGCCAAACAACGAAGGTGTCCCTACCCCTCTTGATTAGCTAGTTAATGCGGATAAAGCCACAAGCAGAGTATACTTAGTTGAGGTAGCCTTGTCTAGATGGTGTCACATTCAAAAAACTAATAGGAACTCTGAATTGGATTTCCTTGAGTTCCAAATAGCTGTAGGGATTTTTCAAGTGGAGGTTTAGAATGTTGTTGATGGTGCAAGATGCAAAGAAATAGTCCCATTCGAACCATATGATTATTTAGTGCTCATGGTCAATTAAGCTCCCTTCTTGCGAAGTGAAAGCAATGCACCCAAAAAGGAGATCGCTGTCCTAAAGGATGAAGAAGCAAAAGAGGTAAGCAATGAAGACTCTCTATCCCAACTTTTCACTTCAGTAGATAATGGTCCAGTAGATGAAGAGTCCATCAAAGGGAAACCCCTTATAACTTGAGGAATAGACAAGTAGGTGGCCCTTTTACAACCTTTACTTTGCCTAACAAATTCAACACTATGCTTGACCCAAATGCTAGCAACAACCCAAGCTACCCACATGTGCCCACTCAGTATTTTAATAAGAATAAGCAGTTAAATTAGATACAAAACCAACCTACTAGCTCTTCTCAAGGTAAATCCTTTAAGGCTAAAATTGAGAAAATGGGTGAATATGTAGTTGAAGAATTTAAGAAGGTGAAGATCAAATTTTCAGCCTTCAAATTACTTAGAGTCCCAACAATTAGGAATGCTTTCTTTATAATTTTTAATGAGAATGCCTCCTCCAAGTCATCTCAAGAGGTTCCTGTCAAAAGGGTCTCCTTTGATAAGTCACAAAATGAGCTGGTAATCAAGGAGATTCTGGGAAATATAACAGTTTCACCCTTAAATCAACAAACAAGAAAACAACCTAGTAAGGAACAAAACCAAGCACAAACCAAGGATAAGACCAATGATAAAGATAAAACTCAAGTATCCTAGGTAGACACACCTGTAGGATTGTTCCAAGGGAAGTTGGAAACCTCGCCCTTCCTAACCACCATCAAGATATTTGGAAAGAACTTACATAAATACTTGCTCGATTCAGGAGCATCAACCAATGTCATACCGCTTGCTATATGCAAAGCTCTAAGAATAGTCCATACTCCTTCCAGATGAAAGGTGACCTAGTTGGATAATACGAAAGTGAACATAGTCGGCGAGATCAACAAGATACCTATGTAGATTGCTGCTAATCCAAGGGTGCAACAGGTCATTGATATTCAAGTTGTTGATATCCCAGATACATATTGCATAATACTGGGAAGGGACTTCACCTGGGCATTAAATGGGTATGCTGCGACCAACTTTTCTCACTTATGGTTGCCATGGAAAGGATTTCCCAACCAGATCCACATCAATTAGGATCCACACATGAATTTTATGATCACAAAATACAATAAAACCAATGAGGTTCCATTCATTAAAACATAGCTGGGTAACAATTGTCTCGTGACTTATCAGGAAGAACTAGAGTTTCAGTAAGAGGAAGTGACTAAAGAGGTCCTCCTTGTGCTATGAATTCCTCATGTTAACTTAACCTACACACCTCAGAGCACAAAGATATTGATTGAGTCTGATGATGAAGAATTCTATGAGGAAAACAACTCGGGATTACTAGATTGGTTCTAGGATTTCATGGAAAAATGTGTGCAAGATCAGCTAAATTTAGGAGCATGAATGGATTTTCAAGAACTACTATTACCCAGTTGGTGCTGGGTACATAATACTACCCATTCAAAATTTAAATGTTGTCTGTTCCAAACAAAAACTTAACATATTAGAGGACAATTCACACCAAAAGAGGAACTCCAAACAAAACAACTAAACCAAAGCTATGCTAAATCTATGCTTTCACCTAAAGATGCTAAAGCAAATGTCCAACCAAGAGAAGAATTCTTCTCTATTGGTTCCAAGGCCCAAGATTCCTCTAAGTTTTGGATGCTACACTTTGATGGGTCCAAGTCTAAGCTAGGGGCTGAAGCTGGCTTCAATTTTATTGTACAAACAATGTAGTGAAATATGAAGCATTAGTCCATGGTCTCTTGATGGCTTTAGGGAAGAAAGTTAACATGCTGCATGTCTTTGGTGACTCAGAGTTAGTAGTAAAACAAGTTAGAAATTTATATTCCTGCCATGATAGGAGGCTAGCAAATTATAGGCCTATAGGGTTTGGGATCTCATAGATGGCCTAGATGCATTTAATATTCAGTTGATCCCTCACTCCAAGAATCATATTGTTGATACCTTAGCCCAAGCAGCTAGTACCCTCCAACCCATTTCTTTATCTGGGTTAAAGAAATTTATAGTTGAGCTTACTTCCACTCCATCGGTGCCAGATAGCATTATCAACTTCCAAGTATTTAATGATGACAAACATATCTTTAATTTCATCACATGCTCAAATGTGTTTGCTACTTAGATAATTGATGAGGAAAAGCCCAAAGAGGCTAAACTAGACATAGAGTCATCAATCTCAAGACAAACATGATACCAAGAAGAATGGTTCAATGTGAGTGAATATTTGACTTAGATTAGATCAAAGATCAAGATCAACAAAAAAAGAAGGATTCCATTAAAAATCAGTGTGATGCTCACAACTTAGGGATTGACAGAGAAGTTAAGAATGTCTTCATTGGAAAAGTGTGCATGCCAGAGGAAAAGAAAGGGATCATTGATGCCCTACGTAAGTACCATGATGTGGTTGCTTGGAGTTATGAGGATTTGAAGACATATTACACCTCGATCATTACACAAACCATCCCTCTCAAGTCAGATGTGAGACATTTTCGGTAGCATTAATGCCCTATTAATGCATTGTTAGAACCCATCATCTACAAGGAAGTCTAGAAGTTGCTATCCACTAGAATCATATTCCTAGTCAGGCACTCCATGTGGGTGGCCAACTTGGTCCCAGTAAAGAAAAAGAATAGAGAAATCAGATTATGCGTAGAGTTTCGCAGCCTAAACAAAGCCTAAGAGAAAGACAACTATCTAGTGCCCTCATTGGATGAAGTGTTGTAGATACTTAATGGATCTTAGATGATTTCTTTCTTAGATGGGTACTCTAGCTATAATCAAGTGATGGTATAGTATGAAGATGACATAAGACAACATTCACCAAAAAATGGGAACCTTTGCATATAGGAGAATTCCATTTGGACTAATCAACGCTGGTACAATGTTCCAATGTGCCATGGATATTGCTTTCAAGGATCTAATTGGAAAATGCATCATAATCTACATGGATGATATTACTGTGTTCTCAAAGAGAGGAGGAGATCATGTTTCATATTTATGTAAGGTCTGCCAAAAGTGTAGGGAATTTGGGATATCCTTTAATCCAAATAAGTGTATCTTTGGAGTTACAGAAGGAAAACTACTTGGGCATGTAATTTCAGAGAAGGGAATTGCAATAGATCGAAAATGTATTCAAGCTATTCTAAAAATGCAGCTTCTAGGAAACAAGGAGGAGCTGAAATCCTTCTTTGGAAAGATTAATTTCATTAGAAAGTTCATCATCGGCTTTGCTGAAATCGTTAAGCTGCTCAATGATATGCTAAAGCATAATGCCAAAGTCGAGTGGATTCCACAAGCCAAGCAAAATTTTGAAGAAATCAAGAAAGCAATTGCTGATGCTCTAGTACTAGTCAGCCCAAATTACCTGAAACCATATTAAATTTATTCATTTACCTTAGACCACTCTTGTGCTAGCATATTGACTCAGAATGATGATGAAGGGAGTGAACACCCAATCACCTTCATGAGTGCTCCACTGAAAGATGATAAGTTGAGATGCCACAAAATTGAAAAGAAAGCATATTCCTTAGTCAGAGGAGTTAAGAAATTTCAGCACTACATCTTGCCGAATAAGGTATTTGAAATTATACCTAATCTCGTAGTTAAGACTTTGCTGATGCAAAATGAACTAGGAGAAAGGAGAGGAAAATGGGTCACCTTGTTACAAGAATATGACATAGAGATACAACCCATGAAGTTTGTCTGTGGGCAAGCCCTCACTCAAAAATTAGTTGAAACACTGATTGAAGCTAGACCCAAGCTCACCATGCAGTAGTACCAATTGGAAGATGTTTCCCTAGGAGAGTGGTATGACAACATCGTCTATTATCTGTTGAATAAAAAATTTCCATCCTGACTACAAGGAGTACAAAAATGAGCTTTAAAGCTCAAAAGTAGTAGTTGTATGTTTCACGGGTCTATACTATATAGGTGCAACCATGAAGGGATTTACCTTAGATGCCTCAGAAAAGAGGAAGCAACCATAGTACTAAAGGAATTTCATGATAAATTCAACACTGGTCACAAATCCAACCCTTCAACTACCCACCAAATTTTGTGGGCTGGGTACTACTAGCCGACAATGTTTAAGGATGCACACAGTCATGTCAGGACTTGTCAATCATGTCAGGACTTGTCACATTTGTTAAGTTTCTACTACTAGAGAAAGGAATGTTTCTATCCCACTACAACCAGCCCTGGAGATAAGACTGTTCATTTAGTGGGGACTCGATTTCATCAGTCTAGTAAGCCTACCATCCTCTGTAGACCACAAGTACATTCTAACCGCATCTAATTATTGTACTAGATAGAAAAAATCAATAACATGTAGGCAATGTACTACTGAGGTGGTTGTGAGTTTTCTTGAAAGTTTTATTTTGAATCATTTTGGTTGCCCCTATGCTCTTGTTTGTGATAATGGCCCCACCTTTTCCTCACTTAAGTTTGCTAGTTGGGCCTTCGATTATGGAATTGCACTGAAATTATCATCCAATTATTATCCTCAGGGGAATGGCCTAACTGAATCAATGAACAAAAAATTGATAACTATGATTAAAAAGCTGCTTGATAGAAACCCCAAATATGGGCACACCTAGCTGTGTTTTTCCCTCTGGGTAGATCTACACACCATAAGGCTTCCCTGGGTGATTCTCTATTTCATCTGGTTTATAGTTTAGAACCTGTCTTTCCTGTTTACCTAAAGATTCCCACCCACAAATTTCTCAACACTTACTATGAGGAGGGTGACCATCATGAAGCCCATCTATCTGAGTTACTACACCTAGAAGAAGTCTGTGATCAAGCAGTTGAAAATTTCACCAAACATTAGGGTGTAGTTAAGAGATGGTTTGATCATCAAGCCAAACTCAAGGCCTTTAGGAGATCTGATTTAGTCCTTTGTTGGGACAAGGCCCATGAAAAGAAAGGGGGACATGAAAAATTCAACAAGATTTGGCTTGGCCCCTTTCAGATTTTAGAAATTTTAGGAGATAATTCCTCTCACCTCAAGACACTCACTGGAGAGGATGTCCCGTTGCCTATCAATAGACAATACCTCAAACATTATTTCCTTTCCTGAGCTTTTCAAGCTTGTCCCTATGTATAGTTGTACATAGGTTAGCTTAGGTTTCCTTTTCCTTTGTTGCTACGTCTTTGCTTCATTTTGCTCACTTTCTCAACTAATTTTGTCCTTATTGAGGGTGTGTTCCTCCATTCTTGATGTGGTGGCCCTACTTGGCATATCAACAGGCCTACTTTGTTTTCCACTACTTGTTCTTGGGATAAATTTTCATTCATAACCCATTGATTTCTGATTGCTTCCATGAAGAGGTTTCCTTATTTGAACTTTGACTTGACCTAGGACTAGACACCTGGTTGAATCTTTTGACACTTATCTCAAATCATGCATAATATAATTTATTGTTTCTAAATAGCTATACAACGACTATTATGAGGTCTCAACAAGTGAAAATCTTAAGTTTGCTCCAGTGACACTATGATTCCAAACCCAAGGTAAGCTTCAATGCTTACACAATTAAAAAAAAGAAAGGTACTAAAATAAAATCTCATGAAAATAAAGAAAATAATAGAAAAGTATCAAACAAACAACTATGTGGGTGTCCGAGCAACTCTATCAGGGCTATGGATGCCCAACTAGCAATAGAGCAATGTTTTTTAGGTCACAACAACAACTCCATTGGGGCTATGGACGCCTGACTGGCAACAGAGTAATGTCCAAGTTACTTTTGGGGTTAGACAATTTACATAACTTTCCTTGACTGATTAACGTCTGTTCATCATGGTTTATGAAGAAAGGGAATGAACTCACCTTGCACACACTTCTGAGATACTCCCATGACTTGATTTAGCTAAAGGTCTCTCCTCCTTTTAGTTTTTTTAGCTCATCCTTGGAAATTGGCTTCTGGTCTACGAAACCAAAGATTCTAGGTTTTGAATGAAAATTAACCCTTAGAATGCTCAGGAGCGTTCTCCTAATAGAGTCACCAATTGTTGTGCCTATAGTAAAACATGCCCAGTTCAGAATGGGGACCCTCTCTTTTTTCCCTCTCTGGGTCACTTTTTTCCTTTGTCTTGTTTTGTGTGCTCCCTAATTTTGAGTTCCAAATGGTCAAAGAAGTCCAAATTCATCATCTTTAGTCGAATGAAGCTCACCACCCAAGAAATTTCCAAGTCCTTGGCCTTTGCGGGGTTTCCTTGGTAGGTTTCCCTTGAGCTTTCAAATTGGCATCCTTTGCCTCTTGCGGGTTTGCCCTTAAGGGTTTCCCCTTGCTTGTCACTGTCCTACCTTTGTCGTTTCACTGATGGCTGATGTAGGGAATCTGCCCACCTTGCAGGTTCCATGACCACCCTCTTTCACCACCCATCTGACAGTAACTCCCTATGTTCCACATGCCTTTCGGGTCCCAGTTTTCCCACCCCTGTGTCTTCGAAACTCACACCCAACTAACTCATTGGTCACTATACAAGTAATAAATGTGGGTCATTAATGTGAAATTTCCTATAAATAGGAGGGCCGACCTATCATTTTCACTGACAAAAGTCAAAGAATTGTTAGAGCTTAGACAATCACCGCCTCCTCTGTGCTCGCATGATCTCCCGACCGATATCGAGCATTGTATTCATCAAATTCTTCGGGATTCTTAGGTGTCTTCGCTGCCCTCAACATGAAAATGTATTTTTGAGTCATGTTTTTAGTTTTAACTGAAAATTTGAAGGCAAACTTTCAAAATCCATAGGATGGTTGATAAAACACAAAATTCCACACTGACCCATCTCAAGAAATCTCTAAAAATTGATCAAACACGACCCCTAAAAGTCATGTGGAACTTCACCTTCTCATGACCATTCTTCACTAAAGCTTTGAGACCGATGCAGACTGCAAGCCCTTCACCACTGCCCGAAATAACTTTTGAATAGAAATCTAAGCATTGCAACTTTGTGGGTTTTCCTTTGTAGATGGACGCCACCCCATCATTGTCAAGAAAACTCAAATGAAAACCTAAGTGAAGGTGCAAAACCTAAAATGCATTTGCGGGTCTACCCTTGCCGGCTATCATGTGTGGGTGACCCCTATCTAGTCACCATTTTGAAGTGGTTGTCTCCTGCCAGCCTCCCACATCGTGGGTTCCACTGAGCCCATTTCCTTTGAACGCCTAAAACAAATTTTCCATTTGGGTATGTCATTGTAGAATTTTTTCTACCCACTGCTTCCATTTCACACGCTTCCCTCCAATGGCAAACCCTTTGTCTCTTCCTACCTTGTAGAGCCCGCATGTCTTGACGTTGCCTCGAGCTCTTAGATGGATATGTTAAGTCTTGAGCCTTTATAGGACGAACCTAGTAGGGGTTCGTATATGGACCACCTCTCCCTTGTCATCATTCAAAACAACCCAAGAACCTTGTTGGTATGCCCTATGGACTCTGACCTATCCATTTCCCCTCGAACCGTTAAGCATAAAAAGACCAAGTAAAAGTGCATTGCGGGTATTCCTTTGCGGGCCACTGCCTGCAACCCACCATCATCTATTCGCTGGTCACAAATGACCACAAATTTTCTTCCACTTACCTTGTTGGGCTCAATCACTCTGTTTCCATCTGAGTTCATGCTAACAAAATAGCTAATACTAAGGCCTTTTGTGGACACACTAGTGTGGATCACCTCCTATGAGCCACCATGTCTTCATCACTGTCCTTGGACAACTGTATCCTAGTAGCCTTCCACCAACCCCTGCCCAAAAAATTCAAGTGATTGAAACCAAAAAAGATAATTTCCAATCTTCCAAGCCACCTGCGAGTCCCACATGACAAGATTCTTCTTGTGGACCTCCATGCTATAACCACCGGTTCTTAACGACTGAGCACCAAATGTTTGAGGTGTCTCCTACCTCCACACCATTTGAGCCTACATGAGTGAAATAAATAATTAAGTGCCTCTAAGGACCTCATGAATTATTGCCTCATGTAGAATTTTGAGTGCGGGTGGCCATCTGTGGGCTGCTGTGCTCCCAACATCGTTTCTCTTCTACTTCCTCCAGACGACTACTAGCCTAGGGAAACCTGCATCCTTGGGCCTGCATTGCTATAATTGACCCAAATGAGTGCCAAACGATGAACGTTAATGAATTTCATGATCTTCAAGAGATAAATTACTGGACCTAACCTTTTTTTTATAGGATTTCACTAATGTTTCCTCAATTTTTATGTGAATGTGCTTACTCTTCCCTTGTTTGTAGGATTTATGAAATCTACTACGAGCACATTAGGGTAATCTAGAGAAAAGGAAAAGGGAAAGAAAACCACCAAAGCACAAAGGGGAAAAGAAGAAAAGGACCAGATGAAGTATTAGTTCCACAGGGTAGAAATCACCTGCAGGGTTATCTCAATGTGGGATTCGATATCAAATACCAACTTAGGACATGTGGACATAGATGAATTCCAAAAGAGAATCACTAACAACCCCATCTCTAAAAATGCACAAAAGATCCAAAAGAGTGGTCTATCCAAGGAAAGTGGCTTCCCGCCTGTGCTTGTAGCTCCAAAGTTTGTAAAGAAATGCAGAGAGTGCTACCATAGTGGTAACAAAAAAATCATAGATCATGAGGGAAGGGTGTTGGTAGATTTGTCTGCTTAGTCCACAGGAGAGACTTTTCATATCTTGACATTTGACCTCATGGAGGAAATAGAGAAGGGATACATCGAGAACACATGCAATGCTGATCCCCTAGCATGTAAGAAGTTAATCAACTAGCATTGGTTGAAGGAGAAGAAGGGTAGTGCCTCCAAGGTACCGTAGGAAATTTTCAAAAGCGACTTCCATGAAGAGTACCATGATCTCATAATTCCACTAAACAAAGTAATGGGCCTCCCTGGTGCAGCCTTCTTCCAAGAATGGATGTTTTATTTTATTGAGGAGATTATTTATGGAAGGGAAAAATTATAGTAGGACAAGATCATTAGCGAGAACCTCCACACACAATTCAGGGCCGTGAAAAAGACATCACAATTCTACATGACCTTCTATTTGGTATACTTGCTAGTGGAGGAATTTCCATACAAAAGCCTCTTTGTCACACGAAATCTAAATCCATGAAGCAAAAAGCTTAAAGTATATGATTCCTATCCACAACTACAGTACACGAACTTAAAGAGAGAGTACTGGAGGTTGAATGATGCGTTCATCAGGCATATTATTAAACTCCTTGGAGGAGATTTTCAGAGAAGGATCTCACACAGTGCTTTAGCATTCATTCAAAGGTTTAGGTTCTTGCTTATTCAATTCTAGAAGTTCACCTATATCAGAATGAAGGGTTTTTTTGAAAGACCCTATAAGCTACCCTAGTACCCTAATGACTGGATGATTATACTAGAAGTCTCTTGGTAACTGTAGAATTCTCACACTTTACTAAGTGATAAACACCAGGTAGGGATTCCATACCCTCTCACATTTGGACAAGGAATGTATGATATCTCTGTAGCCCAGTGCATAGAATACTCAGAGAAGTAGATAGTGGAGTACTATCTAGACCTGCACATGGCCCAAACCAAGATGGATCCCTACAGAAAACTAAAGAAGTTTTTCAAGAAATAGTATGCCCACTTGCCTCACATAGAAGATTTCTAGGCCAACTGTCAAGATGACAAGGAGGTGAGAATGTGGCACTACATGCAAACAATGACCCAATTTTTGTGTGGAAAATCAACTTGTTCCTGGTACCTCACTAGATTTTAGAAGAGGACGACACCCTCCTAGATGAGAGATTTGATGCTATTGCTGAATTTTCATTGCCGTTGATTGATTGGGATGAAGAAGAGATCAATGACCTTGAAATTATGACAAGGCCCATAGAGAACAGGACTAGGAAGTGGGTGGATACTCATATCACCCAACTTAAGGCACAGGGTGCCATGTTGACATATGGTGAGCTCATAGACGAGCTCGAAAGTGAAATGGATAGTGGAAAAAACTACTTCCATACAAGAAGAAGCTCCTAAATCCCCTCTAGCAACTAGATCAAGGAAGAGGAAAGATGTGTTTGAGTGTTAGCCTAAACACAAAGTTTATAAATGGAAAGCCTTTGAGGGAGAATCCTCAAAGAAAGATAAGAAGTCAGGAGGGTTCAGTGAAATTCCCACTATCAAGGAGTATCCTCAACATGAGGGAGAAGAAGAGGCTGGGCAACTGAAGTCACCACCTGCTACCTCTGCTCCCACCATAACTATTGCTATCGCCACTCCTCTATCTCCTGCATCTCAAGCATTGCCTGTTTTCTCGTTGCTTGCCGTGGAAATCTCAGTCCACCTTGCTTCCACCTCACCAATGGCCCCAGTCATGGTGTTAGACTCTGCTTCAAAAACAACATCCCGATTGTCATCCACCTTGCTACCCCTTCAATTTCCTACTATCTCTACTGCAATATCTTTGATTGCCACAACCACTATGCCTCCTCTCACCTTGCCTGAAGCATTTTCCAAGTACATGTCAGGAATACTAGTCTAGCTCTCTGGGGTTATAATGAACCCCATTGTTGAAGTAGTGATGGCCCAAATTGTTGTTGGTCTTCATGTTCCTCCTCTGTCCACAGAGCCACCAAAAATGGAGGCAACTATGTAGATATCAGAGGAAATGGAGAAATGGAAAAGGGAAGTTGCCAAGGGAATAATGAAGGAACCAGAGGGTCCTTTCAAGGATGACTAATTTGAGCACACCAAGGGAAGAGTAGGCATAAGTGTGGACGAGGTGGCAACTATGAGGAGAAGTCATAGTCTTAAGAGGATGCTGGAGCCCTTAATGCAAAGTGGATGATAGAGACCTCCAATCAAGAGATAGAATAAGAGTTGTCCTAGAATATCAGGGATGTAGGAGAATAAGTTAAATCCAAGAAGGAGCCTCTTGAAGAGCAAGAATACACTGAAGTCAATGTGGAGATACTCGAAAAGCCTCCACTAGTCGGGAAAGAAAATGGCCCTGTTCAAAGAGAAGAGGTACTACTTGAGGAAGAAGAAAGAGAGAAAAAAGAAAAGAAGCAAGAAGATGCTCCTAAGAAGAGCCCTAAGCTGAAACTCCATATAGATATTGAGCACGAAGCTGAAAGAGCACCTTAGATAGAAGGTGTTACTGCAGGGAAGGTAGCCCCCATTAATTCACAAAAGGAAAATACCATACACATTGAAGACTCAAACAAAGAAGAAGAAAGAATTGAGCAAGAAACCCTAGGTCATGAAGAGAAACAACCCCAACATAAGCAAAAAGAGGAAGGTGATCATGAATCACCAAAAGGGGAGACTTAAATGTTTGATTGGCTCGAGAAGTAGTTACAAAAGAAAACCCCAGTTCTTGTGGATCCAAAGGCCCGACTTTAGGCCATATTGGGAAGAGCACAAATGAGGAAAAAGAAAGAAAAGAAGCCAAGGTTACAATATCATATCACCATCGACGCTTCAGGATCGAGGGCTATGCAGATAGCCACCCTCGTGATAGACAAAGGAGAAGGGGTCAACTGCAATATTTTCACCATGAACTTGGAAACTACTACAAGAGAGCAGAAAATCAATGAATTCTAGGGATTAGTGGCCACAATAGTGGAATAGATAAACAAAGTTTAGTCCTCTAAGGAGGGATTGAAGGCACAAGTGGTGGACCTCTATGCCTATATTCAACAATGGAAATATTTGGAGGAAGAAGCTCCAACTACATATTTTGTGCCCCCACTCCTCTCTCAGGAAGAACTCTCCAAGATGGAGAAGATGAAGAATTGGACCAAGGCTATGATAGATTGGTTTTGAAAAGTGTTATATAATGGTGACATGGGCATAGGCCACACTGTTTGAACGAAAAATAAATTCTGAGAGGTGTAGAAGCAGCTAGAGGGCATGGAAAAGATCTATCATTGATTCACCAAGCTATATAGGATCACCTATCCTAAGCTTGAGGCCATCCTAAAAATGACCAAGAAAATGTGGGAGAAAGAACTGGTGCTTGCCAACGGAAATCACTGGTTGGTGGAAACATGGAAAATGGGCCTGGATCATAGGGTGGAAATCCTGGAGAGAGTACTGCATGAAGTTGATCTTGACCTCGAATGGGTGAAGGAGCATATGACAGACAATGAGGAATACTTAAAGTTGATGACGGGCTATGATATTCCTACTGTGGAGCTGGACAAATAAAAGATTAGGCCATACTTCCATAAGAAGATGGAGCAAGTGGCAACAAACTCACTAATGCCAGAATTTGTGGATTTTGCTGCAAGAGCATTCATCTAGTCAGAATTAAGGCCATGCCAAAGTGAACAAAGAATTGGGAGCTAATCAGTGGTAGATCTAAGAAGCTGACCTTCCAAGTTCTTCAATTTGATACCATGGAGTGGAATAAGCTTCAACCACTGATTGGGAAATTTGTGGAATACGACACCTTTTAGAAGATTGCAGGAAAGCCAATGATAGATGATGATTTATTGATAGTATAAGCTAAAAAAAGAAGGTAGCCACTAGAAGACAAAAATGCTACAATGTCAGGACACTACAAGACAAAATAGAGAAAATACAAAATTGTATTTTATATTATTAAATTTTGGGGGTAGGTGAAACCCTAATGTAAAATGAATCTTGGCCACATAATGAGAGTAAATCTTGGCCATTCATTTCACTTTTGGAAAACTATAAATAGGGGGTCTCCTCTCATTTTCAAGAGAGAGTTGAGTTGTTGTGAAGACATGCTATAATTTTTTTAATAGAATTTCATTGCTTTTGGTGGATTCTTGTGTTTCTCTCATGTTACATGATTCATCTCCTCATATTTGATAGATTTAGATAGATTTAGTTTTCTTTTCTAACTATTTTCAAGTAGCTTTAGTAGTTTAGTTGATGCTATCCATTGATTTTGAAGAATGTTATGGTGTTGATGCTTTCCATGTTCATGCTTTTTTCTGGTTATTGATGATAAACAACAATGTAAAGCTAGTTTGAACACTAATACATTGTTGCACTTAAAATTCAACTTTTATTAATGCCTTCTGGTGCATGAACAACTGAAAATCTGTAGACCTTAGAAGATAGCACTAGTTTCATGAGACTGCATGCTATTTGGTTAAATGGAACTCAGTTTTAGGAAGGCTGTCCACTATAGCATCCTCCATTATCAATGTTCATCAGTAGTTGCAGGTTTAGGAACTCTTATCCCCCTTTTCCCTTTTGACCTTTCTTTGAAATAGTAGTTTAGGAAAAGTTCCAACATCGTTGTAAAGTCAAATCTAATGTTGCATATGGAGTTTTAGACTGCTATTTTGAACTTGCAACAATTACATTTCACTTACGAAATATTATAAACTCCATTTGAAGATCCAATCTCCTTCCAACTTAGCAATTCTCCATGCCCCTTGTGATTACTAACAAATCACATCAATCCACTGATTTTATTTTTTAAGTCATGACTTGACACTCGAGATACCTTGGGGTAATTTTCTGCAACTTGTTTGTAGGAGGTTACCTTTCAAGAGAGGTAGTGCACTTCTGTGCTGCCTGTGTTGAGAAGTGCAAAAAAAATCATCAAAAGTATTATTACTATGGTAGATGGTGATGTATTATGAGAGTTGGATGGCAGTCATGTTGTCTTTGGATCTTTGAGTGGTGATACTCCTATGAGAAGCTTGCTCTGCAAGTATATTGTAATCTTTGTGATTGCTAAATAATATATTGTGTGACTTTTTGAGTGTGGGGTTATTCTCCTGAAAGGGTTTTTCCCATGTAAATCACTGTGTCATGGTATGCATGATCTATGTTTATTTCTGTTTAATTTTTTGTAACTATTAAAGATTTGTAAAGTTTTGCATTATTCTCCTCTCAAGATTAGTGTATGAAGTTGTTTCGCTACCTTAGCTTCCTTACAGACTCTTCTTTATAGTCCTTGCTTCTGGTCCACTTCTAGCTTGTCCTTTTAATATGGAGACATATGCTTTCAATGAATGAACTAAGTTCCTAAAATTATCTCTAGTAGAAAATGATGAATTGATGCTTGTTCCAGGGGTTACCTCTTGTAATGATTTCATGACTTCATCCATGTCTTATGCAATTATAGCTCCAATTTTAGTTTTATGCTCATGTTGACCACCATCTATGTGCACCCTTCCTTCTTCTATGTTAGTTTCTTCTTGATTTGCAACTTCTTGTTTAATTTCAACTAAGGGAATGACAATGCTCTTCCTTTTCTTACCTGATCTCCTAGAACTTTTGAAGGCTTCAGTTCTAGTCCTATCTTATAATTCTGGTTTGCTAAGGTCTCTAGGTCTTCTTAAAAGCAATTTTTCATAGTGAAATTTTTTTTCCTTAGTTACTTCATATCCCAACTTAGAAATACAAATAGTTCTCGGTTAAATTGCTTCCATGAAGCAAAAGTTAGTAGAGACAAAGAAATTAATGTCTCCTATGAACCTTTCCAACACATTCTTAGATATTCTTACTCCTTCATTCATCCTCATCTAAAACATTCCAAAGAATTCTGCAAGAGAATTGTCTTGAGCATTTGAACCACTGATATTTCTCATGTGATTTCTTATTTGATGTGTGACTGGTTCTGTACTTGTCCACTCCACTTCCCCAATTACCGATACTTCATGAAGTAGAAAAGTAAAAAGATTTTCAAAGTACCATACCTGAATGTATGCTTTTTTTTCTTTTTTGATTTCCTTCAGGTTCTTCATCAAATACTATTAGAGTAACTCACATAGGCCATAATCAATGCCATTTTCAATCATGTTATGTGCAATGTGATGGTAGAGACTATATAGACATTATTTTGTCGATATATTTTGGTTCCAATAAGCCTTGTAACGTATCAAATATTCAAGTTCCTAATTGTGTTCAAGGTGAATTCCTTTTCTTCAAGAGTAGCACCTGTCTTCTCCATTAAGTCCTTGAACTTGATATATTTTCATCCTAGAACTAGTTTGGAGGACCACAAACTTGTTACATCACTAGTTTCTTCCTTGGTTATTGAGTGATAACAATAAATACAAATGGATTCATTGTAAATTTAGCTTAATACCTTTCTAATGTACTTCTTTTTAATTTCAAACAATGGGAACTTCTGCCACACATCCAATTTCCTTTCATTTAGGGTTTTGTATTATGGTTTTAAGGTATCATCATTTCCTTCCAATTCTCTTGTCCATAGAAAATATAATTCATTATTTGAAACTTCTTCTATTTTCCCATGAGTGTATGCATTGATATCCTTAGTTGGAAAAACTCCAAAGGGAGTGCAAGAAAATGCACCTGCCGGATCTTCTAATAGAACTTTCCAAGAATGCCTCTTCAATTAGGCTGCGATCTCTTTGAGACATTTACAACCTTTGGTCCTTCCATTACATCTAGAATTCCTTTAAAAAAAACTTTGAAAAACTTGGAGTATACATAATAACTCTTGAACTTGCTTGGAAAAAAATAGGGTTTTGATGATCTGCTACCAGGAGACACATCGAATCCTTCCACTTCTTCTTCTTCACTTTAATTCTCTTTTGCATGCATATAATAAAATGAAATTTTTTTCCCAAGAATGATTTGAACTCCTCCATTTCACCCATTTTAGCAATAAATGCTTCAGATCAAAAAGTTGGTAAACTTCAAAACCTTGTATGCACAATCAACTTTTAGAATCTCCACAAAATTTCACATTAAAATATTTTATCCTATAGTTTTCACCAATAGATCCACAATATTTCTCTCGATCTTGTCTCTTTGTATCAAGCCATGACACCACATATCAGCAAGGGGGATATATGATTTTTCAGTAAAGCTCCCCCTAAGCCATAGCTATGGGTTAGTTACTAGAGGAAACATCTACACTAGAAATAGGTATAGATTCTCCCTTATCTTCAGTTTCTTCTTCCTTTCACCATAATTTTTCCATTTCCTTCACTTCATTTAGATCAAATTTTTTGACCAATTCCTCCCTTTTGTAGGCTCATTCTTTCTTATGTTCTAATTTATGTATTATTTTGCAATATGTACATATTTGTTGCAATTGTAGCATACAATTTTTCTTAGACCAATCTAACCTCCATTCATTTTTGTTTTGTACTGGTTAGCCTTATGTACAAATACATTGCATGTATAAAAATATCCATTGAAAGATCTAGCAATATTAAATCTATTCATCATCCAACTTCTACACTCAACGTCTCTATATCCAAAATTTCTTGTATACAAAACATTGTCTAGAAAAAGGATCCAACATTCTGATTCAGTCTACCTCTAAATTCTATAGCCTTATGTCCAAATTTATTACATGAAAAGAAAACACTATTAAATGATGGGTACCTTTGAGCATTTGGTTGTCTAATAAGGAGTATTCCAACATTGCTTTTCTGATTCTTGAACTTTCCATAGCTCCTCTTTCCTTCAGTCTTTCCAGATTCATTGATCTTCTTTATACTAGATGTCTATTCTGCTTTAGAGCTTTCTCCTCTTTCAAGTCCCAAGGCACCTTTATCTTTAGATGCTTTCTGTCTAGAAATTAACTCATCAAGCATTGTAGAAATTTTCTTAAATTTATCCTTATGAATTCTTTCTTTCTCCAAATCTACTCTCAAATTTACCACTTCCTGTTCAAGTCTAGTGCATTCATTAGTTTTTTTTTGTATCACTGCATTCAGAAAGTTCTCAATTTTCTTCTTTTCTTCCACTTGTATTTTTAGTCCAGTGATGTCTTCATTTTCTTTCTTTAGTTGTTCATTAACTTCTCTATGTATTTCTCTGAATTTCTTGATCTTCTCTCTCAACTTCTTGATGCATTTGTTTGCCTCTTTTAGATTTTCCTTCAGATTTCCATTCTCATTTTCAATTTTGTTAAGATCTTCAAGTGCAGCTTTGAGTTCTTCATCCTTTCCTAGAATACTATCTTCTATATATTCAATTGTAGTAAGTTCTTCTAGAGGAGTAGGGTACTTCCTATCAGCCATATGATCAAACTCCAAGATCTTCCCATGGTCAAGCTCCTTCCAGGGAACCAAGCTATGATACCACTTATTGAACACCCAAAATACTTAGAGGGGGGTGAATTAGTATTCCTCTAAACCAATTAAACACAACCCATCTAACTAATTGAATATAAATAATGAAAATGAAGAATGAAAGCATGAATACAACCATAGAATCACATGACACATGAACATTGGTATTTTTACATGGAAAACCCAAAAAGGGAAAAACCATAGTGAGAGTTAGCTCACAATATATTATATTTGGATATAAGATATTACAAAAGGCCTACTACTAGAATACACTATCCAGAAAAAAGCTCACAACCCACTAAGTAAGAACAAATAAGGGTTGGAAACATTACATATTTGAAATGATACCATAAGATCTATCATATTCTAGATTACAGTTCCATTGAGGTACAAAAAATGATCTTCAAACAATTTCTTATCTCCGCATCACATACATGTAGGTGATTCACCATACATGTCATAAATCTACTCCGCTCTACGACTTTTGCATATCATATATTCCTTTCACACTCTTTTACACCATACTTCTCACTCTTCTCTCTTTGTAAAACCTCAGTAATGCTCTCATATATATACCCACATCAGGTGAAACATCAATCAGGTTGGCCTAATTAGAAGTAACACACAAAAACTAAACATGTCATCCTCAAAGCATTTCATCCATGCTTACCGCCTAAATTCAACACTCAATTTTCATCAAGATAGGTCAGCATGGACCTAAATATAAATCCCACATAAGATATAGTTGCTCAATTATTCTCCACGAAACATCAACCATGTTACGTTGACCCAAAATAGATCTAAACAAAAAGTTTTCAAGAGCTAATGCAATCTCATCATGATGTCAAAAATTAATCTCTCATCAAATTCTCATTCAACCGACATTCATTAGCTTATCTTCATCATCACAAGAAAAAAAATTATTCATGAAGAAGTCAGAATCTTCCACACTGGTACAATGTTTAAAATACAACTGCGATATACAAAGCCACACACTGTTATTCATATCTTTCTAAAAATTGTACAAAATCACAAAAAATTGAATGCTGCTCCATTCGATGGATTTAAAATTGTAGTTATGATTGTAGAATATTATATCAATGTGAGGTGAAGTGTGGACCCAAAAACTGATGCATTGGATCACAACATTGGCAAAGGAAACACTTAGCCAAATTCTTGATATTTCCATGCTTTTCAGACTAACTAGCACTATACAAAGGTCACCAAAAATACTTCCCCACTATGCTAGGATGATCATAACAATGTTGACATCAATGAAAAGACTGGATCAACCAATGTATGTACACTTCATGCTCATGTTTCCAAATTGAATCATGAATTACAAAATTCCAACATCCAACAGTACACAGGGAGAGAGAATCATATGGAAAGATAAGTTGTTAAGGGGGGAGAGAGAGTAATAAGCTAGTTGAGTAAGGGGGATAAGTAATGAGCACACTTGCAGTATGCTAGTATTTAGAGTTGTGTCTTTGATGGTTGTTCACATCATGTGCTTTCATCAATGACAAAGGGGGAGATTTTTGCAAGTATAAGTAGTTGGTGTTGTCATTGATGTCAGTAAGCCTACATTGTCATTAATGTCTATTTTTGGAGAGATTGAGCAGTTGATGTTATCCATGCTTTGATTAGTTGCATTATGTTTTCATTAGTAAAGCTATTGATATCAACCTCTAGTGTTTCTTTGATAAGATTCTATCTATGGATATGCCATTGAGTTGATATGTTTCAGTTGGTTTAGTTGTGTTGAGGAAGTACTAAAGATCTGATGAGTATGTGTCTCTGGTGCTTGGTTTCCAAGTGCTTTTGAAAAATATTTATAAAAAGAGGAAATTGTGTGTTGCAGTGATGTTCAGGGTCGCATAGTCATGTTCTAGTTTTGCTCCACATTTCTTCTAGGTTGAAGATCTACCTATGTGTTTCAAATATGTTGGTAAGAGGTGTTCAAAGGTGTTATATATAGGACTTGATATGATGGATCATTGTACAAAAGAAGTTGTGTTCACTAGTGTCTAAACTGTGCATTGCATAAATGTCTAGGAGAAACTTTTTTTCTTTGTATTTCTTCATAGCTGTGTTTCAGGTTCTTACAGATCTAAAGAAGTGTTGATTAATTTTGTTTCTTTATTCAATCAAGATGCTTTGAGTTTTGGTTCTTTGGAAGTCAGTTTCTTAAGTGATAGTGTATGGTATAATTGTTTAAGTGTACTGGATGTGTACATTATTTAGGTGAAAGTTATTACAAAGGAGGTTATTGGATTTTAGAGTGTTTGAGGAATGTTCTAGATCATGTTCAAGCATGGTGTGTGGTTCACAAGACATCTTTAGTTTTAAGGAAGTGTGTACTTAAAAGTTTAATGGTGCTTATATAGGTAACAATTGACCTTGGTGTTTACACTACTTGTGAAGGTGCTTCATTGTTTGTGGAAACATGGAATGGCATGTAAGAAAAAAATTGGGTCCTAGCTAAGGTGTGTTAGGGTTTTCCTTCATTCCTTTCCACCACAGGAATATTTTGGTGTTGACCTAATTTGAATTTGCATGTTTGTGGTGCATAGCTGACCTTGGACAAACTTTCAAGGTTGAGGATGATATAAATAAGAGTTGAGTTATCGAGGGATGAGGATAAATTTAGAAAATGATGCGTATGATGTGAAGTGAAAAGTGTTAGAGTGTGAAATTGAGAAGTGTAGTGTGAGATTTTATGTGGTAGATTACCGGATGCAGTACACAAAAGGTTTCTACAATTCTTCAATCAAACTAAGAAGGTGTTGATGAAATTGTGGTGGATTCTTTGTTGCATTGAGATGCTTTTCTTTGTGTAACATTCCTTCTCTACCTTCTTTTCTGTTCTGACAATGAGCCTTTCTTTCTTTGGGTAGTGAGCCCTATTGTATTTGGTGTTGATGTTACTTTGTATTGTGAGCTAATCCTCACCATGATTTTTCCCTTCTTGGGTTTTCCACTTAAATATGGTGTTCTCTTGTGCATGGTGTTAAGTTGTTTCAGTTTCTATTATTTGATTATCTTGCTAAATCATCATAACAATTTTTAAGTGCTTATTGAATGAATGTGGATCTAAATGTTAGTGAGGGTTTTGAAGTTTTAAGGTACAACTGATTCACCCCTTGTCTTAGTTGTCTTGTGCATTCAATGAAAAAAGAAAGAGCATAAAATTGCAACAAGGGATCCAAGATGTGGTCAATATGCAATACTCAAGATTGCAATAATATATTAGATTGACACATCTGAAAATTATCTTATCTGATTGAATTGTGTTACAATGTACCTATGAAGAATTTCTTATATATGTAAGGGTGATGATGTAGCATCATCAAATGGCTGTGTCATAGTTAAATGACATGAACCAATATTAAATAACCTAAGACACAAACATTAAATAAAAGTCAACTAGATAAGATAAGTGACAAATAATGCTTAACTTGAAAGATTTATCCCTAATTAATGCTAACTAGAAAGATACCCTCCTAGGACCTAAGTGGAATTAACAATGCAAATAGGACCTAGATAAGACTAGATAGGAAAAATACCTATTTACACCAACAAAACTAGAATGAGCATTTAAGTGGATGGGATTAAGTCAAGTTGGGATATGATGTGAAAGAGTGTGTGATGGGTTCGGTGGAAAATGATCATGTGTTTCTTGGTATGAATACTTGGTCTTTAGGTGTATCCATGGGCATACTTTAGATTTTTGAAAATAATTGATTTCTTTTTAAATTTTTGTTATATTTGATTTCTTTGGATTATTGGAATATTTGATTTTTTTCCTATTTTTTGAATATATGATGTTTTTGGATTTTTTGATATTTGTTTTTTTGGATTTTTGGAATTATATGATTTTTGTATATTTTTGGGATATTATATATATATATATATATATATATATATATATATATATATATATATATATATATATATATATATATATATATATATATATATATATATAAAGGATAGAGGTAAAAGTGGATGGTGTTTGAATAAGATAGAGGATGGATGATTGAATTTTTAAAGTGACAAGGTTTGATTTTATGCATATGTGATGAAATGATCTAAATCAAATGTACCCTTTAAATCAATATGTAGGATAGCTGATTTTTGGTTTGAACCTTTCCTACTTGAGATAGGCCAATTTATCAATCAAGATTGATTAGGATTCTTATACTAGTTAACTTAGGATAGGTCAAGTTCTCAAGTAAATTTCATACAAGGTGATTGGATGATCTTCAATAAACTTGCTACTTAAGATAGGAAATGTTCTTAAGCACACAAGAATTGAGGATGAGTGATGATATGAAGTCTTTTTTTTTTGAAGATAATATTTGAATTAGACTGAAATAGATGGTAATGTGGGTTGATGTATTACATTTTGGATGATATGGATTAGGATGTTTGATTTATACGTGCAAATGATCAAGATTGGATGTGTTGATGTAGAAAGAATGTTGGGGTGAAGTATGATAGTGTAAGGATCTATGATATGTAAGTGTGGTCTAGATGGAGGATGATGGATGCCTATAAATGATGTTATGTGATTATGAAAGTATATGATCTAATATATGTGAATGGATGATGAAAAATCCAATGTGATCATGGATGTTAATGCATGTGATTGATGTGAGGGTATTATGTCGACGTGAAAGATAAATGAATGCAAATGATTATTTGAGAAGTAGGATAATGGGTATCTACTAAATGATAGTGGATATCTATGATTTGGATGAGGATGGTAGTCTAACTTAGATTATGGATGTCTGTGACAATGGAATCCTAGGGCTTAGACAATATAATGGTATATGATGGATACAAATGATGGTTGGAATTGATGGTAATGGATATATGTAAATGATAATGGATGTTACAATATGTATGTAGATGAGTGTGTGATATAGATGTAGGTGATGATCTATCTAGGATATGAATATCTATGAAGAATGAAATGAGGTTATAGATGTGAATGTATATGGTTATTTAATCTAAGATATTAATTTTTATAAGGATGATTATGAGGTTATGGATGTGAATGTATGTGATGATGTGGTGTAGACAAGATGATGGTATGATGAGGATGTGAAATATAAAATGGATGTAAATGATGATGTACAATGTAGGGTTATGGGTATCCATGAACATGAAAATGATAATGGATGTTTATGGTAATGGAGATGATAGTCTAACCTAGGATATAGATGTATGATGTAGATGTAAATGTTGATCTAAACCTAGGAGGAGTGTAAAATATGGTCTAAAAAAATTTGTGTAATGAGGTAGATGACAAAGGATGAATGTAGATGATGATATGATATGGATGTAAATAATGCTCTAATCTAGGGTATGAATACCTATGAGGATGATGTATGTTATATTATGGAAAAAGGACGAAAAAACTATGGATGGTAATCAAAATGTAAGATATGTGTGTGTATGAGGATGACATGTGACTATAGATGTTAGGAAATGGATGTAGTTATAATCTACAAGGATGATATGGGGTTGGTATGAAAAAAGGATGATAGAACTATGGATGGTGGTTAGAACTAGGGTAGTATGTGACTAAGGATATTAGGATATGGATAATATGAACTATGGATGTAGATGCAAGTCGTGGTGTATAGACTTGTGATATGGGTGTATAATGATGTAAATGATAAATTGATGTTATAATAATATAACCTAGGATGTGTACACATATGAGGATGGTATCTACCTATGGATGTTGAGAAAACAAAAAAATAAAACATAAACAAAAATAAAAATTATCTAAATTATTCTTCTATAGCACATCCTACAAAACCATGGATTAGTAGTTTCCAAATTTTTTCTTCACCCAAAAAGATATATTTCACTCAACTAACCGGTCCAAAATAGAAAATGGATAAGAAATCAAGAAAATAGAGTGCACCAATGGATTCCTTGTGATTTTTCAATAAATTTTAAAAAGAAAATCACTGAAATTCAAACTCATATGTAAAAGTTATGTGCATTTGAAAAGCACAATGCAAGCATGAATTTTTGAGGAATTTACCATGATGAAAATGTTAGATTGTGGAAAAATGGCCTAGTCCACAACATAGTCCACCAAATTAAATTTCTAATAGGTATAAAAAATTGGAAATCTAATTACTGAGTGAAAGTTATAATATTTTCACAAGACTAGTTTATTATGGATTTGCAAGGGAAATGGGGGGTCCATTTAGTCCCCATGAACTAGATGTCTAGTCATGCACGTGACCAAGGGCTGGTGCAAAAGGTCCTAGTGCAAGGGTTTAGAGGGGTCTCTAGTCCTCCATATGATCAGGGGTTGTGACCCTACAAAAATAAAAAATAATTTTTTTTATTTAAATTAAAAATTAATAAATGATAAATAAAAAAATAAAACACAACTTTTAAATAAGGTTTTGAACAAACTAAAAAGAATAAAAATTTACAGCCCGCATGCTTGACCAAGCTCGTAGCTTTGTGGTAAATCGTGGGTATTACCATGGGCTAGCTGTGATATATACCCACATGATATACATAGTAAATTACCTATAATGTATATACATAATAAATCACCCTTGGAAAATAGAATGACGTATACTCATGAATGATATTTTCTACAGAGAAATGAAGTATATGTAATGTATATATGAAAAATTAGATTTTGTTTACCTTTTTGGAACTTATTTTTGTGGATATATACTTAATCTCAATGTGTATACCTCTATGGTGGTGCCCCTCTATGCATATATGCTTAGGATTTTTTCATATATCTATCAAAATAAAACCCTATCGTGTATATGATTCCTCTCTTAGTCTTTGTGATCTATGTACATACTGTTAAACTTGTGTATACCTTCTATAATAGAAAACGAGAAGACCAATTATTGATGCACATGAGGTGGATATTAATTATTAAATTAATTTATTAATGAATAATGTGTGGATTTATTAATTAAATAGATAAATATTTGGATAATTATGGAATAATTAACGAATAATTTATTGAATGGTTGAATAATGATAGCCAAATTTAATTGAATAGGTTAGGTTTTATTTAATTGAAAATTATTAGGCATTAGGTGTCCTAGGTGATAAGGTGATGATTTGTGTGTCTTAGGAGATGACGTGATGAATGAATGAATCAAGTGATGTGATATGGTGAATAAGTGATAAAGTCCTAGGAAATGAATAAATGACAAGATCCCAGGGGATAAATGAATGACTCAAGTTATTAGGTGAAGGTGGCATTTTTTCTAGGTGTTTACACACTCCACATAATTTTTGTAGTGATTAAATTTTGCATTTCCTTAATTATTAGAACAAAACAAGACTTGTGTGATTGTGTACATAATAATTATGACATTATATTGAATTTCTTATGCAATCCACATAAAAAAATAACAATTAGATTTTGTATGTCCTTAATAATTATAATTGATCAAGACGGGTGTCATTGAGTACATAATGATTATGTTGTTATATTAGATTTCTTATACACTCCACACAATTTCTTTTTAACAATTAAATTGTGTATATCTTTAATAATTATAATTGAACAAGATTTGTGCGATTGTGTACACAATGGTTGTGAATTTATATTAGATTCATTATGCACTCCACATAATTTCTTTTTAACAATTAGATTTTGTGTCTCGAGTAATTATAATTGAATAAATTTTGTTTGATTGTGTACACAATGGTTGTGATCTTATATTAGGTATTAGATTCCTTATGCACTCCACACATTTTCTTTCCAACAATTAGATTTTTTATGTCCTTAATAATTATAATTGAACAAGACTTGAGTGATCATGTACACAATGATTTTGATGATATATTAGATTCATTATGCACCTCACACAGTTTCTTTTAAACAATTAGATTTTGTATGTTCATAATAATTATAATTGAACAAAGCTTATGTACTTGTGTGCAAAATGATTGTGATGTTATATTAGATTCATTCTATACTCCATATGATTTGTTTTCAACAATTAGATTTTGTATGTCCTTATAATTATAATTGAACAAGACCTTTGTGATTGTGTACATAATGATTGTGATGTTATATTAGACTGCTTATGCACTCTACACAATTTATTTTTAACAATAAGATTTTGTCTACCCATAATAATTATAATCAAACAAGACTTGTGTGATTGTATACACAATGAGTGTGATGTTATATTGGATTCTTTATACAATCCACATATTTTTTTTTAATAACTAGATTTTGTATGTTCTTAATAAATATAAATGAACAAGACTTGTGTCATTATGTACATGATGGTTGTGATGTTATATTAGATTTTTTATGCACTCCACAATTTCTTTATAACAATTAGATTTTGAATGCCCTTAATAATTATAATTGAAAAAGACTTGTGTGATTGTGTGCACAATCATTGTGATATTATATAAGATTTTTTATGCACTCCACATAAATTTTTAAAATAATTAGATTTTGTATATCCTTAATTATTAATACTGAAGAAAACTTGTGCAATTGTATATCCAATATTATGATGTTATATTATATTCCTTGTCCACTCCACACATTATCTTTTTAACAATTAGATTCTACATATCCTTAATTATCATAATTAAACAAACTTATATGATTATGTACACAATAATTGTAATGTTACTTTAAATTTCTTACATACTCCACAAATTCTTTTTAACAAAATTAGATTGTCTCTAGAACTTAGTTTTAATACCCCAAAACAAACTACTTTTTGTAGATTTATTTATTTTTCCAAATAATATAAGTGGCGTCTGATTAGCTAAGGCTTTGTTTGTTTACTTGTGTTAACGTGAGTGTAAGCTTGTGGTTCTGCTTCATTCTTTGGTGAATGTTATATAACCCCACATGTAGTTATTATAACCTGTTCCATGCCTGTGTACGACACCCTGTCCGTCCTAGCTTTTCAAGTGATCTTCACAAATAGAAAGGGAAGGCACTAGGTACCTATAGCTTACTTTCAAATTTTTCTATGGACAAATGTAATTTTATTTTATTGTTTTTTTATTGGAAAAAGCATAAAAATAAAACTTTTACGTAAAATACAAACAGCAGTAAGGCTTATGATATTGTTATCAGGATTCAACCGTGTCATTTTTTAAGAGTCAAACTCATTGACCCTTAAAAAAGTACACGGTCATGAGTTTGACTCTTAAAAAACTACACGATTGAATCCTGATAGCGATATCATAATTTGACACGCTGTGGAAAAATACCTCATACTTATCAACAGTAAAGCTGTTACAAAAGAGCAGCAGTGACAAAATGTTGCCACAACAAACATGTCCAATCATATTTACAAAGACAAATTCACCATGCTTAACCAACAAACTATAAATACATCTGTGGATTAATATAAGCATAATATCTCTCATCTGTAGTGCTGATCATGTTTCTCTAGAGAAACAATAAAGTCCACTGTCCATCTAAACTTGAGTATACTTCTAGATTTCTCTAAGCCATGGATGTAATCTTGAAGGCCAATCCCCGAACCTGTGTATACAACTGCATGATGAACACAGAAATAAATGTAATTTTTGAGCGACGTTTACTTTTGTTTATTGTCCTTTATAATTGTAAGGGAAAGAGTAACCTCATTAAATTAACCCAGGCTAATCAAAGTAATGCAAACAAATTTATCTAAATTAGGGTTAAGTAAATATAAAATAAGAAATATTATTTTAGGAAATTAAATGTGAATAAAAGTTGTATTTAATTATTGAATCAATAATGAAATGTAAAAAATTTCATTTGTAAAGTTTTTTTTTTTTCATTCATAATACTATAAATTAATAGTCTTAGAGTTTTGATTATCTTTGAATTCTATGTAGACTTGAAAATATCTAGGGGATCGATCCCACATAGCCTCAAACTTAATTTCTTTGGTGTGGTTTTGATCTAGCTGAATGCAAATACTTGTAATCTGATTTGTTTTGATTCTTGATCTCTATTAACTTGTAAGGATTAATAGTAATTAGAAATACCTAATGATCTAAGTTGTCAATTTGGGTACAGGTATGGTTTTGGCAGTACAACAATTTTTTTCCTTTGTATGGGTATGAGAATGTATATATATATGTTCAAAATTATAAATTTAATTATAAGAACAATGATACTCATAAAACCTAAACATAATTGTCAATAAATAGAATATTTAAATACCTCATATAATTATATTCATAATTTGCAAAAATATAAATATTCAAGTCTCAAAATGTCATTACATAATGAAAATTCAAATTATAATCAATATTTATTAGTCTTCATATTTGTCTTCATCAAAAGCGTCAAGGTCTTGGTCAACACTTGGTTCAATTTCATTTGAACCACAATCAATTGGATTCCCGCACCCACTAGGTGTTGAACATAGGTTGTCATTGATGATAAATGCTATTAGTGATGCCAAAGTTTGCTGTCAGAAGTGTTTGATGTCAAAGGCTATTGTCGATAACAAATTTTGCAGTCAAAAGTTTGTCAAGTATGAAGAGTGTGTTAGTACATTAAATTGGACCATTATATTCCCCTTGACTTAAAGTGTTGTATGTCGAAAGTTCAATCTGTTCAAAGTTGATAATTTTAATGTTAGGATACAAAATCAAGAAATATATATTATCAGATGTCATTGTATGCTTGTAGTGTCTTTCTTGCATCTATTCTCTATGTATGTGGTGATCCAAAAGTTTGCATTAGTATGTTTTAGTTCAAGGATATCTTTTGGGCAGAGAGATTCCTATGGCAATTCAATAATGGTCCACATTTCTTTCATAAATGCACTTTTGTTTTGCAGTTTGGAAGGAGAGTACACGTATACACTAATTCTATTAGTTTCTTGAGTTCTTGAAGGTGAGGCTTTGATGTGACAGAAGGATCTTTGTTCCTATTTATTGACTTGTTTGTGTTTAAGGTGTGTGTGGTAATGGCTAGTAGCATGCAAAATTCAAATCTTGTGCATGATGTTAAGACAGGACCTGGTTAAGGTCCTTGTGGTAGCACATGACATCAAGTTGTTTCATTGTCAAGAAAATTTAATTTTGGAACATAGTGTTAAATGTTTCATGTAATTTAAATTTAGGTCCACCTTATGTTGTCCTAGCTATTTTCAGATCCCTAGCCAACATGGACGAGTGTGGTGCAGGAGCACCCACACTTCACCCTCATTTTGTGATTGTTTGATGTTAAATAAGGAAGGTTAGTTGGTAAATGTGGTATGATGAGTATTTTACTCTTAATAAGGCCTAAAATAGACCATTAGAAAGGTTCCAAATGGTCTAAAAGTTATTAGTTAAGGTCATTAGGTTGGTGGAGTCTAAAAGTGCAAACTTGTGAGTTGTTTAATATGTAACAAAATTTGTTATGTGTTTCCAAAAAAGGTTAGTTTTGGTGGTTAAAAAAGTTAGGAAGTTGGATTTCAATGTAGAAAAATGTACTTAAGGCCCTCAAGGGCTCGCGACAGGGACTGTTGAAGGAGTTTTTCTTAATCAATAAAAATTTCAAGTGCGTAGTTTTCAGATTTTACTGTTTTCCTGTGTTTTCTGCCTGTGCACATGCCATACAAGCACCTATTTGTATCAGGACATGATGTAGGATTGTTGAAATATGTCTTAACATTTCTTTTTATTTCTTAATAAGTGTTCTTTCATTCATTTTGGGCCTTAAATCTCAGGCTTTTCCTTAACGGGTTCCTGAATAGGGGTATAAGGGTTTGTAGTTCTTAGTGGCTTGAATCTCATCCCACCTACTATATGCCAATGTGATTCAATGGGATGAGTTGGTAGCGCATAGGAAATGATTTCTCAAGAGTGGAAGGTGTGGAGAACTGAGTTTTGGAAGAGAATGAAGAGATAAAGGTCTGGAAATGTTAATTTCCCACTTGAAAATAAGGCCTCTAACCTATGAATTGGTGCTGCAAGAATATCTAAAGCCAAGTGAATTTTTTTTAAGCTTGGGAGGACCTAATTATGGATTTTTTAGCAGTTGGTGTGGTCTAGAATGGTTGGGAATATGGAGAAACAATAATGATGCCCCAAAACCCTAGGTTCTTGTGTTTTAAGAGGGTTTTTTAGATTTGAGATTAAATTGTGCACTTGGAGGCCTAAAGCCTGTAAAATCTGTTGTTTTGGATCATTCCCCAAGAATTTTTTTATATGTGGTAGCTTGATGTGACTATCTAAGGGTGGCCTCTTTGTAAAAATGGCCTAATTGGAGGCCTAAAACTGTGAAATTTTTAATTTTGAAGACTTTTACCCAAAAGAATGATATCTGGTTCTTTGATATGTTAAATAAATCTGAAAAGGTTATCTTAAGCCATGATTTTTTTTAAAGGTGTTTTGGAAAATTTTGCTTAAAAATAAAAAAAATTGGTTTTCCTATACTACAAGGGAAAGTAGTGTGCAAAATGGTGATTTTTGTGAAGTTCAAAGAATCGGCTTTGGTAGTTGTTTGAGGATCTTTCAATTGTCATTTTATGAATGCTGAGAACCTTGATAGGGGTCTTGTGAATTTTTGTTACCAAATTTGCAAACTTGAGTGATTGGAGAACTTGAGGGTGAGTTGATGCCTATTAGGTTGAATGCATGGTAAAGAAGAGTTCTTTGTTCTAGATTTGATATTATTCATTGTTGTGAATGACCTCCACCTTGGCTCTACATCAGAGTGTTAATGTGATGTCACACACACACACACACACACACACACACACACACACACATATATTTAATGTTCAAATGCATCAGTAGGTGTCGAAGTATTCAAGTGTGATCATGATGTAGGAGCATCCAACAGTGTAGGGAAATCTTACATCACCCAAAAAATTATTTTCCTTAATTTATTTAGTTGTTTTGAGCTTCATGATGGCACTTAAGGGGTGTAAGATAGTTAGAAATCAGAAAGGGTGAAAAACGGCCACTTACTATTTTTAGTAATTCAGCTTAAACAAGCTTGTATGGACCTAAAAATTTACCCCAAGGAGCAAAACTATAAAAAAATTTCCGGTCACAAAAGAATCATCTCAATACCCTACATGGTTTGGGAGATATTAAAGTTTCATCCTGAGTAATTTCTCCAATGCAACTTCAAATTCAGATATGAAAACCTTAGAGGCCTCGAAACAACTTGAAAAGTTGATGAACTGACCTCCTGTGGGTTTGGCATTGTAGATCTCTTCGAGAGATTTCCAACAATATGTTATAATAGCAAATTGGACACTTGGATCAAAAGTTATGGCCCTGCGAAGTTGCCCCTCTAAAAAGTGAATTTCATTAAAATATCTTCCTAGGAAATAAATCAAATGGTGGGACTTTTGGCACCAAAACAAAAGGGAAAGTTAGACTTTCTAGAACATTCTAGGGCAATTATTGGGTAAAATAAAAAGGGATAAGTGGGGGTTGTAGAAGGTGGCTCCGTTAGTGTAGATTGTGACTCTGAATAGTATATTTTGTTTTTAGAGTTGGTTTTGTTGTAATGAATCAAGCCCATGAGGCTATAACATGTAAGTTTTGAATCTGTAATTTCATCTCCTAAAATTAGTTGAAAGTGAGTTATTTTTTTGTCTTACATCTTTTGTGTTGGTATCTATTGTTGTGATTTGTGTGGGTTTCAGGCGGTGTGGCCGTCATCAAGTGGTATCCGAGCAGGTTTTCCTGAGTGTGTAAAAAGATTGCCGAATGTGAGGTAGTTTGCACTAGGACTTGTGGTTGTCGGTTTCTACGAAAAGTGATCAGAATGCCTACATGAAGAAACCGTGGTGGTGGAAGAAATGTTATTGTACCAAAAGGGGGTTTTAGAGCCCTGTAGAGACAAGTTCACACATTGCAAGAGGAGCTGCGTCGAGGGTTTGAGCCAAGAAGAGGAGATGAAGCTGAAAATGAGGAACACTTTGAAGAAGAACAAGAAGAAGAAGATCCAAAGTAATACTATTTAAGGCCATCTCTAAGATTGGGAAAAGGCCAAAGATCAACATTTCTACATTTTTTAGAAATCTTAACCCAAAAGAGTTGATTGATTGGATCAATGATATGGAGGAGTACTTTGAGTATGAGGAGGTGGAGGATCTTGAGAGGGTCTAATTTGCAAAGACCAAGCTAAAGGGTCATGCTAATATTTGGTAGAAAGAGGTACAACTAGAACGAAAAGAGGACAAGAGAAAATAAAAAAATTGGGATTGTATGGTGGAAAAATTAAAAAGATAGTTCATTCTTATAGATTATGAGCTAGATTTTTTGAAGAAGATGCAAGGGTTGAAACAAGCGGGAAAATTCATCAAGGAGTATACAGAATAATTCTACTGCCTTGATTAGAATGGGTCATTTTGAGGCCGGTAAAGAGAAAGTTGCCCATTACATAAATGGGTTGAAGCCGAGCATTCAAGAAGAGTTGGGTCTGGTAAGATTGTCTACCATTGAAGATGCATATCAATTTTCTTTGAAGGTAGAAGAAAAGTTGAATAGACGATTTGAAAGCAAGCAAAGAGGTGGGGGTTGTGGTGGAAAGACTAGTGGATAGTCATGTATGGAGGTCGAAATGAAGATCAAAAGAAGGGTGAAGGATCCAGTAGCAACCAAAACTAGAAAGAAGATAACACCTACCATCCTCATGATAAGAATAATGTAGACTAAAGAGGAAGAGGAAGATCTGGACGAGGACTGGGAAGAGGAGGATTTCGTGGAACCTGTTTCCAATGTGGAGAAGGACATAGAGCCTATGAGTGTCGTCAACATCAAGGAAGGACAAATAGAAGAGATGAGGGTAATGCACAAGTTGCACATGCAGATGAAGATGTTGAGTCTTCACATTTTGTAGATGCAAAAAGAGGGGAGGTTCTTGTTACTAGAAGAGCCTTGTTGAATGAGTAGAAGGAACCAACTCAAAGGAAGAATTTGTTTCGCACTAGATGTAAGTGTGAAGGTAAAGTTTGTAATGTTATTATTGATGGAGGTAGTACTGATAACCTTGTTTCAAAAGATATGATTAGTAAGTTGTGGTTGGAGAGAAGAGGGCATCCGAACCCATACTAGATTGCTTGGTTGCAGACGAACAATAAAGCCTTAATAAATGAACAATGTATGGTAAAGTTCAAGATTGGAAATTTCCATGATGAAGTATTGTGTGGTATTATGCCTATGGATATTTGTCATACGTTGTTAGGCAGATCGTGGTAGTTTCATCGACAAGCAGTACATGATGGAGATGCCAACACCTATTCTTTGACAGAGGATGGGGTTCATCATAAGTTGAAGCCCTTGAAAGAGACAGAGGAAAAGGTATGTAGTAATGCAAGAATTTTTTTGGTTGATAGGAGAAAGTTCCTAGAAGGTATGAGGGATGAACATGTAGAGGTACTACTGAGGTACCTGTAGAGGTTTCATATTTTTTGAATGAGTTCCAAGCTATTATTTCTACTAACGTACCTGAAGGTTTTCCTCTAGTAAGAAAGATTAGTCATCAAACGGACCTGATTCTTGGAGCCAATTTTCCAAATAAGTTAGCTCATTGTATGACTCCAACAGAGAGTGAAGAGTTGAACAAACAAGTGCAAGAGTTGTTGCAGAAGGGATTGATCAGAGGGATTTTGAGTCCATGTGTAGTACATACAATACTAGCACCAAAGAAGGATGGGGAATGGTGGATGTGTACAGATTCTAGAGCCATCAACAAGATCACCATCAAGTATAGATTTCCCTTACCAAGAATGGATGACATTATGGATTGTTTGAGTGGAGTTGAGTACTTTATGAAGATATATTTGAAGAGTGGATATCACCATATCCAGATTAGAGAAGGAGATGAATGGAAGACAACCTTTAATTCCAAGGAGGGCTTGTATGAGTGGTTAGTCATGCCTTTTGGGCTAACCAATGCATCGAACAAATTTATGTGGCTTATGAATGAGGTATTAAAAGAATTTTAGGAATTTTTTTTATTGTTTATTTGGATGATATTTTTATTTTTAGTAAGACTTTGGAGGAGCAGTTGATGTATATCTGAAGAGTTTTTGAGAAGCTAAGGGGTGATAAGTTGTTGATTAATTTGAAGAAATGTAGTTTTGTGAAGAGAGAGTTGGTGTATCTAGGATTTGTTCTCTCGATAGGGGGTCTTAAAATGGATCCAGAGAAGGTGAGATAGTATCATTGAATGGCCTACCTCAATGAGTGTTACAAAGGTAAGATCATTTCATGGTCTAGCAAGTTTTTACATAAATTTTATTAAGAATTTTAGTAGTATTTGTGCACCTCTAATTGAAGCAATGAGAGGGGATAGAAAAGAGTTTAAGTGGACTACAGGAGCAGCCAAAATTTTTGATATGTTGAAGAAGAAAGTTATAGAGCAATTTGTTTTGGCACTTCTAGATTTCAATAATGTCTTTTAGGTAGATTGTGATGCTAGTGGAACTTCCATAAGAGCTATTTTGAGTCAAGAAGGTAAGCCTATTTCCTATTTTAGTGAGAATTTAAATGATACTAAGAAGAAATATTTTGTCTATGATGAAGAGTTTTATGTTACAATTCAAGATTTGAAGAAATGGAGACACTATTTGTTTCCAAAAGAATTTGTTTTATATAATAATCACTGGGCTTTGTAGTATCTCAATAGTCAAGGAAAGTTAAATCAAAGGCATTTAAAATGGGTTGAGTTTTTACAGAGTTATACTTTTGGTTTGAAGCATAGGAGTGAAAGGTCAAATAGAGTCATAAATGCCTTGAGTAGAAGGAAAAATCTGTTGATAAGATGAATATAGAGGTTGTTGGGTTCAATGAACTCAAGAGTTTGTATCCTGAAGATCTAAACTTTGTTGAAGCTTGGAAGGCTTGTTTGGAACCAGTTACATTGGATAGGACAAGATAGTTGGATTTCTTAATCCAAGATGGGATGTTGTTTAGAGGAATCCGATTGTGCATTCTAAGGAGTTTTATGAGAGAGAATCAATCAAGGAGAAGCATAGTGGAGGATTTGATAGACATTTTGGTTGAGATAAGACCATTGCTCTTGTTAGTGAGAGTTATTACTGGCCATAGTTACAACAATATATGGAGAAGTTTTTACAAAGTTGCAGAGAATGTCAGATGGTGAAAGGAGCAAGTCAAAATATTGGATTGTATCAGCCATTACCTATACCTGAGAGGCCATGGGAGGATATTAGCATGGATTTTGTTCTTGGCTTGCCAAGGACACAACGAGGGCATGATTCCATATTTTTTGTGGTGGATATATTTTCAAAGATGACACATTTCATTCCATGTCATAAAACTAATGATTCTATTCATATTGCAGAGTTTCTTTTCAGAGAGGTGGTGAGACTACATGGTCCACCAAAGAGTATAGTTTCAGATAGAGATACCAAATTTGTTGGTTATTTTTGGAGGAAATTATGGAAGAAGTTGAAAATAGATTTGAAGTTTAGTTCTGCATACCATCCATAGACTGATGGAAAAATGAAGGTGGTGAACATGAGTTTGGGTAACTTGATAAGATGCTTAGTAGGAGATAAGCCCAAGGGATGGGATTTGATTATACCATAGACATAATTTGCTTACAACAATTCTGTCAATAGGAGCACTAGTAAATAACCATTCTAGATTGTGTATGGGAGTAGTCTAAGTATTTCTTTTGAACTAAGAAAGATGGATAAGGGGGAGAAGAGTAGTGCTAAGGCTAAATATTTTGCTGAGCACCTGAAGAATTTGAATGAAGAGGTGAATAAACATATCAATAAGATGAACTCACAATATAAGGCTACGCCAGATAAAAAAAAAGGTATAAGGAGTTCTAGGTAGGAGATGAAGTCATGGCTCATTTGCAAAAGGAAAGGTTTCTAGTTGGTACATACAAGTTAAAGATGAAGAAGTTTGGACCATGCAAGATCCTGAAGAAGCATGATTCAGGAAATGCATATGAGGTAGAGCTGCTTGATGAAATTCATATTTCACCTATGTTTAAAATTTTAGATTTAATAGAATATCATGAAGGAGGAATTGATGAAGAAATAATAGAAGCACAATGGAATATCCTAGCACCTACTTCAGAAAAGGAGGAGATAGAAGAAATTTTAGATAGTCATGTGGGTAGAAGTACAAGAAACAAGCAATATGTAGAGTACTTGGTGAAGTGGAGAGGAAGGCCTGTTGAAGATTCATCATGGTTGTCTAAGGTTGAGGTTAAGCATCTTGGTTTTCCTCTAACTCTTGAGAAGTGATAGGGTCACTTTTCAAATTACCTTGGGTGTTTGATGCAGAAGCATCCAACGGTGTAGGGAAATCTTGCATCACCCCAAAAAAATGTTTTTTCCTTAATTTATTTAGTTGTTTTGAGTTCCATGATGGCACTTAAGGGGTGTAAGATAGTTAGAAGTCAAAAAAGGTGAAAAATGGTCACTTACTATTTTTAGTAAGTCAGCCTAAACAGGCTTGTATGGACCTGAAAATTTACTCCAAGGAGCAGAACTGAAAAATATTTCCGGTCGCGAAAGAGTCATCTCAATACCCAGCACAGTTTGGGAGATATTAAAGTTTTTGTCCTAGAAAATTTCTCCAATGCAGGCTCAAATTCAGATATGAAAACTGTAGAGGACCTGAAACAAATTGAAAAGTTGATGAACTAACCTTCAATGGGTTCAATGCTATAGATCTCTTTGAGAGCTTTCCAACGATATGTTATAATAGAAAATCAGACACCTAGATCAAAAGTTATGGTCCCGTGAAGTTTCCCCTCTAAAAAGTGAGTTTCATTAAAATATCTTCCAAGGAAAGAAATCAAATAGTGGGACTTTTGGCACCAAAACAAAAGGGAAAGTTACAATTTCTAGAACATTCTAGGGTGATTATTGGGTAAAATAAAAATGGATAAGTGGGGGTTGTAGAAGGTGGCTCCATTAGTGCAGATTGTGGCTCTGAATAATGTATTTTGTTTTCAGAGTTGATTTGGGTGTAATGAATCAAGCCCATGAGGCTATAGCATGTAATTTTTAAATCTATAATTTCATCTTCTAAAAATAATTGAAAGTGAGTTATTTTTCTGTCTTGCATCTTATGTGTTGGTACCTATTCTTGTGATTTGTGTGGGTTTTGGGTAGTGTGGCCTTCATCAAACCACATGAATTATAATCAAATCTATGTGAAGTAAAGTTGGTCGCTGGTACAAATAAAAGAGAAGGTGATGAAGATATAAAGGAGAATTTCATTCTAGTGTGTGTTTCTATCAAAAGATCATATTCAGTCAGGGAGAGCATTAGCTATAACTCTTGCATGAGTTTAGTTACCTTGAAGATCTACAAGCTTTGTCATTGTATTTTAGTAGGAGTGGTGTGCTACTTTCTATACTATTTTTAGTTGGGGATTGGTTTCTCTAGTGGGTTGGTGCCTACAAACACAATAGAGGATTGTTTTCTTTGATAGGTTGGTGCCTACTTCAAAGTGTGAAATTCAATCATATATTTCTGCATTATGAGGCTGGATTTGGATAGTAGATCCAAGCATATTTTCCCACTATGGTTTTTCCCATCTTGGGTTTCCATGCATATATGGTGTTCTCTTATGCAGATGTGTGTGCTTATGTTATTCATTGATCATTAGCTTTCTGCTTTGAGTTAAGTATTATTTTTTGATATATGAATTTTGAGTTGAGAGTTTTAAATAGTTTTGATCTACTAATTCACCCCCTCTCAATATATTTTGTTCCATTCAATTGGTATATGAGCTAAGTTCCTTTGAAGAAGCCTAACAACTTAAGGTAGATCTGGGATGGCACTTGAAAGTTCATATAGAAATAAAGTATCGATATTTGATGGATATAATTTTGTATTTTGGAAAGTTAGGATGGATTAGGAATGAACATTTAGATGTTAGTAGTAGAGGGATATGAAGCTCCTGAAAACCCTCCTAGGGGTCAAGCCAAAAAGAGAGCCCTTGAACTCAATTCTAAGGCAAGGAATGCTATTTTATGTGGATTGACTAATTTTGAATTTTTGAAAATAATATAATGCAGAATAGAAAAGGACATATGGGATAAACTAGAGACAATCTATGAAGGTGATGAAAAAGTTAAAGAGGCAAAGGTGCAAACTAACAAAGCTCATTTTGAAGGTCTAAAGGTGAGAGAATATGAGAACATTGTTGCATTCATGCTTGGAATTGATGAAGTTGTCAACCATATCCAAGGTCTTGGTAAGAATTTGGAAGAGAAGATTGTTGTGAAGAAGGTTCTCAGATCTCTCCCCAAATGGTTTGATCCGAAAATCCTTGTTATTGAAGAAGCTAAATATATGAATTCTGTAAAATTGATTTAACTACATGGAACTTCAACTGCATTTGAGATGAGATTTGAATGCGAATATTCTACAAGGAAAGAGGCTACTTTCAAAGCATCTATGAAGTAGGTTGATCAAGATTCTATTTTGGATCAAATACAAAAGAAGAAAATTTTGTCAAGAAGCCACAAAGAGGTTTTAGTAAGTACAAAGGAAAATTAACTTTCAAATGTTTCAATTGTGAAGAATTAGGACATTTTATGACTAAGTGTCCCCATAAGAATACTAACAATGCTAAGAAAAATAATGGACATAAGTATTTTTAGAGAAGATTGAAAGGTCAAAGAAAACATAAGAGTTTCTACACTAATGAGGACGAAGACTACTGCATTGAAGAAGATGTATCCAGAGATGAAAAAGAAAAAGTTGTGTTCATGGATTTTGAGACTGCTGAAGGAGATGTAGAGATGGAATTTAGAAATAATGCAGAAGAAGTAGATCTTATGGAGAAATTTTTACGGGATGGAAAAGAAATCAAAAGGATGAAGGGTAGAATTGTAAAAGAAATGAGAGTTAAAGAAAATGTATGAAAATAGTTGAAGATTGCAGAAAAGATGATTGTTGATCTAAAGACCTATATTGAAGAGACAAAAAGAGTTGAAGAAATTTTGACAGAGAAGTTGACATCAAGAGATAAATATTGTGAGAAATTGGAAGAAAAAATTGTGGTCCAATAAGGAAAGAGGTTGAGAAGGTGAACCAACAACTACAAATAAAGTTTGGTAGAAGTATTGAAACCCTAGTCAAATTTTGGAAATTTAGAGATCTCTAATTTTCAAAAGTAGAATAGGTTTTGATGATCAGAAGAAAAAGGTGACAAAATAGTTTGAGAAGATGTAGCGTCAAAAAAAGTAATCCTTTTTCACACTTAATTTGGATAATTGACATAAATTTGAATTAATTGTATCTTGGAATAGTGTTGTAATGTGTTGTTGATGAGGGCGCAACCCGAGACACAAAAAATAACCCACAAACAAGAGAATAATTTTATTATTCAGAAAATGGAGCTTCTTACATGCAGAGGATCTCAAATCCCCAAGTTCTACAACACATGCAAGCTACAAAAAGCTACAGAATAACCCTTTTGCAATATGCGAGCTTGTCCCCAAAAAGTTACCCAAAAATATTAGAAACCCACCCATAAATAGAGCTCCTCTTTAGTTTGGAGCCAAAAAAACATTAAAATTTGAGTTTAGGCGGTTTGGCACCAAAAATTACAACTTGAAGTTCAAATTTCAAAAGAACATTTGCAATTGTATCTTCTAGAAAGTGCGCCAACTTCCCGGGGCCATAACTTTTGATCCGGGACTCCGATTCATGAACCGTTTGAATCGTTGGAAAGGTCTCAAAGTCAATAACACACTCAAAATAGGCTATGCTAGATTTTGGCAAGTTTTGGGGCTGATTCGGGAACTCCAAGTGCCTCAAATCTAACTCGAAAGATTTTTAGGTGCAAATGTGAAACTAAAACACCATTATATTTCCAACCCAGAATAAGAATAAAGAAGCATGGTGGGAATTTTAATTATGATGAAAAGGGTATCAAAATGTAAAACATCTGAAAGCGAGAAGCATTTAACTATTTTAAGGTATTTTAAGATTACTTATACACCACTTTGGATGTAATACGTAGGACACCTAGGAGTAATTTGAGAAGTGACCTCGTCCGTCTTAGATGGTTGAGGAAAACCCAATCGGTGAACTGCTGCCTTAGATAGCCAGGATGAATCTTCCATAGGCCTTCCTCTCCATTTCACTAGATATTCTTCATACTGCCTGTTTCTGGTACTCCTTCCCACACGACTATTCAAGATTTCCTCAATCTGCATATTTTTAAAGTAGATGCTGGAATCCCACACTATTCCATCATTGGTACTTCCTCTGTGCCACTTTCATGATACTCTGTCAAATCTGAAATGTTGAACACAGGGGAAATGTTGAATCCATCTAGTAACTCTACCTCATATGCATTCCCTGAGTCATGTTTCTTCATCTTCAATTTGTTATATGTTCCCACTGGAAACCTTTCTTTCCTCAAGTGGACCATCACTTCATCACCAATCTGAAACTCCTTATACCTCCGCTTCCGATCTGCCTTAGCCTTATACTGCATATTCATCTTGTTAATATGTTCTCTTACCTTCTCATGTATATCCTTGATGTGTTCTTTAAAATATTCGGCTTCAACACTTATTTGCTTCTCTTGGTCCATCTTCCTCAATTCTAGAGCTATTTTGGGGCTACCTCCATACATAATCTGGAATGGTGATCTACCAGTGCTTCTGTTGACAGAATTGTTGTAAGAGAATTCTACCTGGAGTAAGATCAAGTCCCATCCCTTGGGTTTATCTCCTACCAAACATCTTAGTAGGTTACCCAAACTCCTGTTAACAACCTCTGTCTACCCCATCTGTTTGTGGATGGTGTGCAGAACTGAACTTCAACTCTGTCTTCAGCTTCTTCCACAAGGTCCTCAAAAAGTACCCCACAAATTTGGTGTCACGATCTGAAACAATACTCTTTGGCAGACCATGTAGCCTCACCACCTCTTTGAAGAACAAGTCAGCAATGTGGACTGCATCATGGGTCTTCTGACATGGAATGAAATGTGCTATTTTCGAAAACCTATCAACCACCACAAAGACTGAATCATTCCCTCATTGTATCCTTGGCAAACCAAGAACAAAGTCCATACTTATATCCTCCCATGGCCTCTCTGGTACAGGTAAGGGCTGATATAAGCCTGTATTCTGGCTCACTCCTTTAGCCATCTGACATACCCTACAGCTTTGTACAAACTTCTTCACATTCTATGACAACTAAGGTCAATAATAATGCTCACTAATAATGGCAATAGTCTTATCCCGACCAAAATGTCCTACCATTCCTCCACTATGCTTCTCCTTTATCGGGTTCTCCCTCATGGAACTCCTTAGGATACACAATTGATTTCCCTTAAATAACATGCCATCCTGGATTATGAAATCCAGCCACCTTGTCCTATCCACTGTAACAGGTTCCTTGCAAGCTTTCCAAGCCTCTGCAAAATCAGGATCTTCTGCATATAGTGTCTTGAGTTCATTGAACCCAACCACTTCAATCTGCATCTTTGTCATCAATGTATACCTCCTACTTAAGGCATCTACAACCCTATTTGACTTCCCACTTATATGTTTCAAAACAAAGGTATAACTCTACAAAAACTCTACCCATTTCATATGCCTCTGATTTAATTTTCCACACGACTATTTAGATGCGCGAGTTTGATGATCGATTATATAGAACAAATTCCTTTGGCAACAAATAATGTCTCCATTTCTTTAATGCTTGAACTATTGCATAAAATTCCTGGTCATATACAGAATACTTTCTCTTGGAATCATTTAACTTTTCACTGAAATAGGCAATGGGCTTACCTTCTTGGCTCAACACTGCTCCAATGGCACAACTATTGGCATCAAAATCCACCTAAAACACCTTGTTGAAATCTGGGAGGGCTAGAACAGGTTGCTTTGTCACCTTCTACTTCAAGAGTTCAAAACTTTTTGCCACTCCATTGCTCCACTTGAATTATTTTCTATCCCCTATCATTGTTTCAGTCGGGGTCCACAAATACTACTGAAGTTTCTAATGAAGTTTCTATAAAAACTAGCCAAACCATGGAAAGATCTCACCTCGATAGCAGTTCTTGGGGTAGGCCATTCCAGAATAGCCTTCACCTTCTTTGGGTCCATCTTGAGACCTTCTGCTGAGACAACAAACCCAAGTACACTAACTCCCTCTTCACAAAACTGCACTTCTTCAGATTAATCAATAGTTTCTCTTCTCTTAACTTCTCAAAGGATCTCTAAATATGCATAAGATGCTCATCCAGCGTCTTACTAAAAACCAAAATATCATCTAAATACACAACAACAAAACTTCCGAAGGTGGCACTGAGTACCTCGTTCAGGCATGAATGTGCTTGGTGCATTGGTTATCCCAAAGGCATGATAACCACTAAATCACGGGCCTCTTTGGTCTTGAAAGTGATCTTCCATTCATCTCCTCTCGAATCGGATCTAGTGATATCCACTCTTCAAGATCAATCTTTGTAAATCTTGAGCTCCACTCCAGCAGTCCATCAAATTATCCATCCTTGGCGTACTTGATTATTTATCTTGTTTATGGCTGGAATGCAGCCCGCATCCTCCCTCCCCATCCTTCTTTGGTGCTAATTACTACGGTGTGCACATGGACTCAAGCTTCTCCCGTATCAAAATTCCCTTTCTCAACAACTCTTGAAGACTTATCGTTCAACTCCTCATTTTCTCTTTGGAGTCCATTCTATGAGCTGCCTTGAAACTAGCCCTGGAATCAATTCAAATGCGATTCATGATTTTCCTTATTGGCCGGTAAACGCCGTTACATTATCAAAAACAATATCCTGAAACTCATCTAACATCCCAGAAACTTCTTCTGGAACCTTCTCACTATCCTCATTACTCACTCTAGGAATCAGTGCATAACACACATGCTCATGTTTCATACCTTCTAAATTTTTTCTTCCATCTACATAACAAATTCTAGCACTATTGCATACCTTTTCTTCGGTCTCCTTTAGCGGTTTCAACATGTGATGAACCCCATCCTTTGTCAAGGAATAAGTGTTTGCATGGCCATCATGTATAGCTTGCCTATCGAACTGCCAGCCTCCCCAACAACATGTGACATGCATCCATGGGGATGATATCATAGAGTACCTCATCATGGTAGCTCCCGATCTTGAACTTTACTAGGCACTGCTCATTGACCAAAACTTTGTGGTCTTTTTGCAACCAGACAATCTGATATGGATGTAGGTGCCTTTCCCTCTTCAACTTCAACTTTGTGACCATTTCCTCTGACACTAGATTATCGATGCTCCCACCTTCAATAATGACATCACAACATTTTCCTTCACACTTGCACCTTGTGCCAAACAGATTCTTCCTCTATTCTGGTTCCTTTTCCTCATTCACTAGGGCTCTCCTAATCACTAGGGCTTCTCCCCTTTTAGCATCATCTGAATGTTCAGATTGGGCCTCCTCATTTGCATGCGCAACCCTTCCATGACCTTCTAGCCTTTTTTCTGCCCTTCCTTGGTTTTGTGGACATTCATAGGCTCGATGCCCTTCTTCACCACACTGGAAACACATTCCTCTGAAACCACCTCTTCCAGATCCTTGTCCATATCTCCCTCGTCCTCTAACTCTTTGATCACCATTGTTTTGATCACGAGGGCAGTAGAAGTTATCATTCCTTTGAAAGCCGGCTGGGTACATCTTCACTTTTCTTTTCATCATCATTTGACTTCACGGTGCGCCCATTTGCCCTCCTTGTCCTTTTTTTGCTTGCCATCAAATCTTTTGTTCAACTTCTCTTCCACCTTTAGAAAAGCGATACACATCCTTAATGGTGGTCATTATTCGCTTAACTCCTCAGATGCTCGGTGGTAACCCATTAAGATATCAGACTACCTTCTCATTATTGGCCTCTATGTGACCCGTTCTAATAATTATCTTGTGAAAATCTTCAATATATTCTTTCACAGATCTGCTTCTTTGCTTCAACCCTTGCAATTTCTTCAACAGATCTAACTCGTAGTCCACTGGTATGAACTGCTTCTTCAGTTTCTCTACCATGTGATCCCATCTGGTGATCTTGACTTTTCCTCTTCAATTTCTTTCCAACTGGACCTCTTTCCACCAAATACTGGCATAGCCCTTCAGCTTCATTTTTGCAAACTTAACCCAATATGGGTCCTCCATTTCCTCATACTCAAAATATTCTTCTAGCTCGTTGATCCAATTGATCAACTCTTCAGGGTTCAGACTTCTAGAATAACTGGGGACTTCTGCTTTGGGTCTTTTCCCGATCTTTGAAATGGCCCTTATTAGCCACATTTGGTCTTGATAAATTGCTTCTTCTTCCTCTTCTACATCTAAACCTTCTTCCTCTCCTTCATCCTCACTTTCCTCCCTCGGGTTTAACCCTCTTCTCAATTGCTCTTGTAACGCATCAATCTGTCTCTGGAGGGCTGCCAGTGCATCTCTGCTGCCTCGACCACCTTTGACACCACCATGCCTACCATGCATCACTCTTGGAGGCATCTTTCTTGACCTTGACCCACAACCACGGTCCTGGTACGAACTGCCTCACGATAGGCGATCTATCCACACACTCAAGAAAACCCGCTCTGATACCACTTGATGAGGGCACAACCCGAGACATAGAAAATAACCCACAAACAAGAGAATAATTTTATTATTTAGAAAATGGAGCTTCTTACATGCAGAGGATCTCAAATCCCCAAGTTCTACAACACATGCAAGCTACAGAAAGCTACAGAATAACCCTTTCACAATATGCGAGCTTGTCCCCAAAAAGTTACCCAAAAATATTAGAAACCTACCCATAAATAGAGCTCCTCTTTAGTTTAGAGCCAAAACAACATTAAAATTTGAGTTTAGGCGGTTTGGCACCAAAAATTACAACTTGAAGTTCAAATTTCAAAAGAACATTTGCAATTGTATCTTCTAGAAAGTGCGCCAACTTCCCGGGGCCATAACTTTTGATCCGGGGCTTCGATTCATGAACCATTTGAACCGTTGGAAAGGTCTCGAAGTCAAGAATGTGCTTGAAATCTGCTATGCCAATTTTGGAAAGTTTTGGGGCCATTCCGGAAGCTCTAAGTGCCTCAAATCCAATTCAGGTGCAAATATGGGAAACTAAAACTGCAATATCTTTCAACCCAGGAATAGAAAATAAAAACCGTAAATTGGGAATTTCATTATGATGAAAAGGTATCCAAAAATGTAAAAACATCTAAAAATTGAGAAACTTGAAATTTAACTATTTTTGGGTGATGCAAGATTGCCCTTACACCACTAGATGCTCCTGCATCAGTTGTACACATTGACATCATTCTAGAGTCCTTATTTATTTAAAATGTACCTTAAATTGTCTTTTGAAAGAGTTTTGTAAAGTGTTGTAACACACTTTCACACTTTTCTAGGGTTTATTTAATGATCAAGCCTAACAGGCTCCTTTTAATGAAATGCACCTAATGTGTACCCTATTTAGGTGTTGTAAATTATTGTAACACACTTTCACATTTATCTAGAGTCTCCTTAGTTAATTATGGTTAATTGGAGTTAATTAGCCCCTTTAATTCAAATTTAAACCTGGGTAAGTGCACCAAGATGGTTCCCAAAAAAGGGGCTTAAGTGGCCACTTTTTTTCTGAAATTAGGAAATACTGACCTTGGACGTGAAATTGAGGATAGCTACACTCAAAATTTTTAGATGGAACAAAAACAAGGACCGTAGTGCTCTGAGTCTACTTTCTAAACTACTAATTTATTTTGAAAATGGTTGAGATTAAGGGGTTCAAAAGAGGGACACACACAAATTGTTGTTGTTTCTATCAGAAAAACATAACATAGCAACTCTTGTGTGACGAGCCGCGGTGGACTTTTTGTAGTATTTTTAAAATCGCTCGATCCGAGGAAGTTAGATACTTGATGTAGTAAAATTTGGATATTTTTCGATAATTTTTTAATGAATATTTGATTTTTATTAATTTTCTAAGTGGGCACTTCCTAAAAAGCATAATTTTGGCCGTGCTCCCCTAAATTTTTTTGAAACTAATAGATTTTTTTTATTTTTTTTAAATTGTAGAATGGAGTCTAGTTTCTAAAAATGTAATTTATTTCAAAATTTGATGAACGGTTAATTTATAGCAAAAAAAATACCAAACACTGCTTTTTGAAGAAAAATGGACATACAAACAAAAGAAATTATGGATGAAAGGCTTAACATTGTTAGAAAGTGAAAAAAATACATCGTTGGAAAGCTAATAAAGAACCTAACATTACCCATGTGTTCGATTTTCTTGATATTGAACCAGATGCAATCTTGATGGTGAGCACGGACCCAATTATGTGAAAATTTGTTGAATTTGGAAAAAACACGTCTCTGGTCTTTGGGAATGCCCTCCAAGTCTTTGGGATGGTATTCCAAGGCAAAACCAAAGCAAATTTACAAAGAAAAAAATAACGCGAACGCGTTTTAACGTGAACGCGTTATTTGTTAGTTTGGCCACAAAAGTGCGACCATTTCGGTGCACTTACCCACCTTATTTATGACACTTCCTGAAGATCTATCCCAACACCCACAATTCAAATTACATAACAATTAATTGGGAAAAATCAGGGTCCTAGAAATTAATGCTAGGATCCATTTTCCCTAGGTGGCGAATGAGTCCCCCCTTAATGAGTACCCCCTTTTTGAATTTCATTATGGTAGGAATTTAATAATGTTTATCTCCAAATCTGGTGTCGACTTGAATTGTTTGAATTCCAGGGTTAACCTCCTAATTTAGTATAAATAAGGGGTTAATTCACATTGTTTCTCCTAGCAATTCATTCTAAGTCTCCTAGAATTAGAGCATTACAAGAGCATTTTTAAAGGCATTTCAAGGCAAATTTTCAAGGTTTATTGCAGCAATTCAAGATTATATCATCATGCCAATGGTTTGATGCATTCATACATGTTGAGCTAAGAAAGTGAGTATAGCATTGAAGATCTACTTGCAAGAATTATTTCACATCCAAGATCTACATTATTTATGGACACTACATGTTAGTTTGAATATTTACATTCCAAGAGATCATCCAAGGTATCTACATTGCATCATTTCATGTTTCATGCTTCAATTTCTTTATTTCATCATTTGGTTTAATTACCTACAATGGGTTTGACTTAGGAAAATCCCTATTCACTAACAATCAACAAGTTTTTCTTCCCTTGAATATGTGTTTGCAGATTTACAGGTTAAGATCAAGTGGAGAGAAAGTTTAGAGAAAAATTGTCGGAGTTGTCAAGTTGTAAAGTTGACCTTTAAAGTGCAAGAATGAAGAATCAAAGCTATAGAATTATGTATAGGTTTTCATGAGCTATGAATTGGGAATATGAGAGTGTAGAAATCAAGGAAAATAACACAGATCTCAGTTTCAGAAACCCTAACAAGGACCCATTCGCCACTAAAGGCGAATGAGCCCTTTGTGCCCTAAAAATAGGCTTCTTTCAACAAGGTACACACCTATTTGAGCTCTAAAAACTTCCCTCATAGTTTCTATAATAGTTAGGTATCATTTTTGATTATTATTTGCATCTTTACATCAAATCATAGTGATTTTGATGGAGAATCCTAGTGGTTTATCTTGATCTTGATAAGCCCTAATTTTTCCACCTAATCAAAAGATTACTAAGGAAATTCTGCAAGTGATAGGCTTTGAAAGTTCAAAGTTTGAAGGAACCATGGTAAGTGTGTTGAACACCCAAAATATTCTGTTAAACCATTCAAACATTAACCCATCCAATCACCAAAGCATATTCAACTACAATAAGGAAAGAAAGCATGAAACATCCATAACACCACATAACACATGAACACCAAGATTTTTATGTGGAAAACAAAAAATGGTAAAAACCATGGCGAGGGTTAGCTCACAATATATTATAACCGATTATAGTATATTATAGAAGTGCTCACTACAGGTGGAATCATTGTCTATGGAGAAAAAGGTAGAAGAAAGAAGGTGGCTCACAATAAATTTTTGAACTATTACAATTTGCATCTTACATATTCATGGAATATATTTCCAATGAAGCACAATAAATTTTTTTGCATTGATTATGATTCAACACTTTGCAATGCTCTTCATTCACACAAATTAGATCTTTCACAACTCAACTCGCACTGATCTAATCAAATTTTTATCACATAAAATTCATTACATCTCTATTACTCTTTATATATTAGGAACACCAAAAAAATCTAAGCATATATATTCGCATCAAGTTTAACATCAATTAGGTCAGCCTAATTTTATGTAACACCAAAATGTAACTTGTCAGATCCAAAAATTATCATCCATACTATGTGGCACAATTTAAAACTCAAAACCCCTTATGATAGGTCAACATGGACCTAAAATAGATCTCACAAAAGAGCACAACACATTAATCCTTCGCACAACACAGAACATGTTAGGTCAGTGCTGCATAGGACCTAAACCAAAAATATTCAACTGTACATCCAAATCTCCGTACACGAACCTCAAAAATTGATGCCAACTAGAATCTAAGCTCAAATAACATCTGGAAATCAATTCTCAAAACTGCAACCTCAAATTATCATCTGCAAAGAAGTGCAGATTCTCCCACTCAAATGTACTGTACAGAAAAATGACTGTGAACACCAGGTTGAACTCTGTTATTCATAACTCTTAATCCACTTATCCAAAAAAGATGAAATATTGGCATTAGATGTATCTAAAATCCACCAAAATAATGTTAGAAGTGCATAGTGAAAATTTCATATGCAAAGTGGTGTGGACCCAAAAATTGATGCAATCTAACACTAAACTTGCAGATTTGACACTTGGTCAAATTTCCACACTATATATCTTTCTAGACCAACTCAATTTGCACAAATGTCTTCCATAACACCTCAAAAACTTGTTAGGATTACCCAAAGTGATTTGCAACAATGTTGAAATCAATGAAAACACTGTATCACACTATCCATGCTCATGTTTCCAAACAACATCATCAATGACAGACTTCAATAATCTCTCTAAAATTCCAACAATCTCTCCTTTGTCATTGATGGAAACATGCCAAAACTCCAAACTATTCTCCCCATTTAAAATCATGGGAAAAGGGTGCCCATACAAGCTATTCTAACTCTTACTAGAACTCCCCCTAAATGATGTAGTCATATGTATAGTTGAAAAATAATTAATTGACTCCCCCTGAGTCATGTACTGGAGAAAAAATAAAAAAGGCAGTGAAACATTTCTTTATATTGTCTACATATATACAAAGAATCTAAACATAAATGCATAAAAAGATAAAGAATGAGTCAACTAGAGGTGGTTGACACCTACAACTTCTTCAAATGATCTTATTGTGCTTTCCTTCCATCTTACTACTCACGTTTAGCCTCTGCAAGAAACCCATTTTGTGTTTCAAACTATAATAGAAGTTCTTCTCCCTTTTCTGGAGTAGCAGATACTAGATTCATTTTCTTTGCTTTATTAGAACTGAAAAGAAATTTTGAAATAAGTACAATTTTGTGATTGAATAGATCCCTTACATCTCCAAACTGTAAGATGATATGTTCTTTTTGTTCTTGCAGTTGGAAGAATTTCTTGTGTAGATATTTAATAATATTCCTTGTCACACCAATGAGGTCAACTGCTGGATCATATGTACTAGAAGTAGTATTGATTTGGGAATCAATAGATTCCATCTCCTTCTTAATGCTTTGTGTGACACCACTTCATGGCATACTGATATAGTGCCTTAGCCTTATCAACACATTCTTCCACATCCTTTAACAATTCAAAAAAATTCTTATGTGCAGAAGCACATTTCTAGGTGATCTCCATCATTCTCTTGTCATTCATTCTTTTCTCAACTTCTTTCTCAGCTTGTTTCTCAACTTCTTCTTTCAAAGTAGATGCATAAGTCTTAAAGTAATCAATCAATAGTTTGAAATTTTCCATACCGAATAATGTAGTGTCAATATTGTTGGAAACAAGCAACACTGAGAGGTGGGGTGAATCAGTGTTCTACAAAAATTAATTCTTTTATTATGATCTTTATTCCACTTAACACATTTAATCAAAGTTAATATGTAGAAACAAAAAAAAAGAAACCACACAACCATAACACAAGGATTTTTACATGGAAACCCTGTAAGGGGAAAAACCACGGTGGATGGACAATCCACAATAAGTTTTGAGTATACTAAAAAAGAAGTATTACAAAATGGGAATGCACTTGCATTCAGGCTCACTACCTAGAGCTCATTTCTCAAAAGATGGGGGCTCACTGGCCTTACAATAGTTTGGAATTGATCCAAAAGAAAATGAACTGAATAGATAGCATCTACCAATGCTTGATTGCAGTCTAGTTTAGCTCTGATGTCAAAATTTTGCCCTGATGACTGATATTGAACTTCTGCTTTGTTTTGCTCAAGTTCGCACACAAAATATTTATGCACAAGTGAAACTGCGCATTAAATCACTCAAATACACTTTATACTTTCACAACATATGCATTCACAACTTCTACATTCATCCAAATGATGTGACCGATCATCTAAATATATCCGCTCACCAGGAATTAATTGCCATAGGTTGGCTCAACAAAACTTAATAATATTTGCAACTTTTTGGCCCAAATCATAAATAATTTCAATGCGTATCCAAAAAATTTGGCTACACAATAGCTAGGACCAATAATTAAACATATAAACTTGAAGATAATTAAAATAATTCGACTTTATACATCCGCTACACATCATTTACATTGAGTTGACTCTATCAAGCAAATAGATAGAAAATGTCCTACCGAACCTTCAAAACTACATAGCCACAAAAGAAACATTACGAGATTCAATAATAAGATGCTCCACATGCTTAACAAACAATTTCAGCAACCCACAACATAAAATGATGATTCGGTGAAACTATCAGACCGAATACCCTATTCCATGAGTCCTCTGCTGCTAACACATAGTTTTCCATTATGTCTGCCGGGTGATTGCAGACCAAAACAATGACTTCAGTTGCCATCAATGACAACACTAGAATCCAAAAACCATGTCCACTTAAACCATATGCCAACAAATATGTGATTTGAGTATGATATAAAATACCTTAACTACTTCATCAATAAATTCTTCACTCCTTTGATGTGATTCAATGATTTCCTTCCTTGCGGATGCATGGAACATGTCTCCTAGTTGAAGATTGTGGATAGGAGATATTTTGTTGATATCAAAATTTCCTTGATTCATTGTCAATTGCAACAATTGTTATGACACAACTAGTTGAAAGCTAGGATGTACTCTTAGTAAATTTTTTAGAGAATCTCCAGAGAACCTGAAAGATTCATTGAGAGTCTTTGTCACCAAGATTCAACTATTTCACCTTTTTTTTTAATCTCTGGGTGCATCCTTTTTTGTGTCTTCATCTTCCTCTTTATCCTCTTCTTCTATCTCCTCATCAACATACACTTCATCTTTATTTTCTCACTCTCCCTCTTCTTCTACATCTACATTGTCATCTTTATTTTCATCCTCTGCAGTGTTTTATGTGTTTAACAAAGGAGTTACTTTTTCTTGTGTCTGAGGAGTGATAGTGTTTTCCTTTGCAACACCTTCTCCAATCATTGCTTCTGTATCATCTCCTTTTGTCTTGTCCTCCAATTCCAAAGGAGCATTAACTGTTTTAGCTTTTGTGTTGACATCATACTCATGTAGAGCATCATTTGTGTGTACTTCTTACTCTATATTTTGTTCTAGAGCATTGAATTCAACATTCATCTCTTCTTCAACTACCAAAAACAATCCTAACTTCTATACAATTTCCTCTACTTTATCATTGCTTTCTTTTTGAATTTTCTCAAGATCATTTTTGTCTTTACCCATAAGGGTAGTAACTTTTTTTTTTTGTCCTTAGATCCTTGCTAAATACAATAGCCAATGTGACTCTATCATCCTCAGATAATGGATCACCAACTCTTTCCAAGGCTTCATCTTTTAGCCTTTCATGCTCTTTTATTTCTTCTTGTCTCCTTTCTAATAAAATATTCCACAAATTATCAGGAATATCCTTCTTGATATTCTGCATATCAACTTCCAGGACAACAATATATTTGACAATAGCCTCAATGATGGTGGTGCTAGTGTAGGTTTTTTTATTTTCCTTATGTTAGGGGGTATTTATTTATCCTACACATATTATTTAAGCTTGCTTAGGTTTATCTAGAGTGGTTAATATGAGGACACATGGAAAAAAGCAATAGCTACATGTGTCACTCTCTCCCACACATTGGTAGTTGAGTTACACATCCTTTTTTGGCTTGTTGTGCCACTTCTCATAACCACTATTTTATATTTACTTGAGTAGTTTATGGGGTAGTTGGGTTTCTCACCCTCTTTTTGCTTTATGTGCCACCTCTCTCCTATCTTCACTTAAGGAGGCTATGCCACATGTTTTGTCATATACCAAGTAGGTGATAACCTCCACCTTTTATGGGTAGTAGGAGTTAATGCACCTCTTGGATGTATTTTCACCACCTTTCCTATATAAGCAAGGCTTCATATGTACTTTGCCATATTCAATTTGGCATTCTTGCATATTAATGATAGCATAATATTTCTACCATTTCTCTCTTGTGGAAGTTATTTTGTCTTGCAGGTGATTCTAGGGTGTTTGAGGAGTTCACCATAAACTTCTACATGGTATTAGAGCTATAGTGCTGTAGACTACTTCCCAGATATGAGGGACCAATCTTGGTGTGAAATTTTTGTTGGGTGCAAGTTGGGGTCTAGAGAACCTCGCCATTGAATCCAAGGCCTTAGCAGCTGTTTTCATTGGATCCAATTTTATTTTTGCTTTAGAATTCTAGCTTCCACTCATTTGTAGGAAAAATAGTTTTTGGGTTTTGTTTCTAGCTTCAAAATATTTCTAGGTTTTTGTTTTTGTCTAGAAAAAGTGAGTAGATTTTTCAGAAATCCAATCAGAAATAAATTTTTTTGCTAGAAAACCTATTTCTTGTAGGCTAAACTCATCTTTTTTTAAAAAAAAATTCACAACTTTTGACCATGGTGTCCATTTTTGGAAAACAAGATATCAATGGAAAGCTAGTTTCAAGCACTTCATAGTGGTGTGATCATTTTTTCAGATTTTTTCATCTACACAAATTTGAAGTTATTTTTCATCATGGAGGTAGATGTGAACATTCATCAATGCATGCACTATTTTCTTGTTTGTGTGCATTAGGTTTGCATTATTTGATCTCTACACTTCAGTTCAGTTCCAGATCATTTCTCAATTGATTGTTGCTTCATAGATTCTAGAGATGTGCCAGTTTGCAAGTTTTCCAATGTTCCTTGGCATAGGGTCTCTTGTTGCTTTTCATGATTTCAAATTGAGTCCTTGAGCGACTCTAATATGGTTTCTAGCAAAAAAAAGTATCTTTCCTTGAGTACCACATTCAGGATTCTAGTGTTAATCCATAGTGTACTTCTAGTGCTTCTTCTTGCAGCAGGTTATCTCTTATGGGGGATTGTATGATCTATCTTATCATCCTTTGTATGGATAGAGATTGATTGAATTTGTGATGGATATCATTATTGTATTTTATCTCTCTTTTGGGGAGGAGTTTTGTCCCACTGAGTTTTCTCCTTTTCCTCGGTTGTGAGAGATTGCATTTCATTTACATTTGTACATAGGTACCTAACATGGCCTAGTAGCTGGGACCCATCTTTGTGTCTTTTCGCCCACCTAAGCTATGCTTAAGGGGAAGTGTTAGTGTAGGTTTTTTTATTTTTATTATGTTAGGGGGTATTTATTTATCCTACACATATTATTTAAGATTTCTTAGGTTTATTTAGAGTGGTTAATATGAGGACACATGGAAAAATACAACTACATGTGTCACTCTCTCCCACACATGGGTAGTTGAGTTACACATCATTTTTTGGCTTGTGTCACCTCTCATAACCACTATTTTGTATTTACTTGAGTAGTTTATGGGGTAGTTGGGTTTCTCACCCTCTTTTGGCTTTATGTGCCACCTCTCTCTTGTCTTCACTTGAGGAGGTTATGCCACATGTTTTGTCATTTACCAAGTAGGTGATAACCTCCCACCTTTTATGGGTAGTAGGAGTTAATGCACCTCTTGGATGTATTTTCACCACCTTGCCTATATAATCATGGCTTCATATGTACTTTTCCATATTCAATTTGGAATTCTTGCATCTTAATGATAGCATAATATTTCTATCATTTCTCTCTTGTGGAAGTTATTTTGTCTTGCAGGTGCTTTTGGGGTGTTTGAAGAGTTCACCATAAACTCCTATAGGTGACCTTGTCCACCTCATCTACATCCTTATAAAAATATACAGTCTCCTTCAAGATTTCATTTTGCAAAATACTATTAAATAGTGCCTCTAACTTCATAGGGGAATCGGGCCTTATCGATTCAGATTGTCTCTATTTATTGACTTTCACCAGAGACTTATTTTGACTTGTTTCCTTTTCTTTCTTCAATAGTGAAGCCTTCTTGGCTTCCTTATTTTCCCTCATGCTAATCTTGAATGATTCTTTCTCTTTCTCTATCTCCTCTTCACTCTCGGTATCAATTATATCAAATTTTCTCCTTTTGTTGCTAGCTTCACCTTGTGAAGCCTTAGTTTTCCTTATCCAAACCATCTAGGGTCCTTCTTCTTCTAGTTCTTCTCCTTCTTCAACAAAATTTATACCAATACCATTATCTCTTGTTGCCTTTCATTTCACTCTTCTTTTTGTTAGGGAAACAGGTGGTGCAACAATGGTGGTCTTCTTCTTTTTAGGTCTAGTGGATTGTACAACTAGAGGAGATTTCTACCTTATCAGAGGATTGGTAGTAGTATCTCTCTTCTCTCTAGTATAAAGTAAATCATTAGAGGAATTATAAATAGAGGGAGGTGTGGTAGTAATTCTACTTGATCTTCTTGCACTCTTGGATACTTCTCTATCACTCATATAGATCCTCTAGCTCATTTTTTGGCATACTGCACACGCTCTTTTGAAAGACCCAATTATTGTGCATATACATCCACCATCTTATCAAAATTCTTCTTCATAATAGGTTCTTTTTTTTCAAGTGTACTTCCATGGATTTTTCCTCATACTTCCCATACCTAGGTTTTATGGTATCCTTAGAAATTTTTAATAGAACATCTACACAACCAATAAGTTCTAATTCTGTTACCTCATAGCCTAGTTCAGGAACCCAAATAGATCTTGGTTCCATTGCCTCCATGATACAGTGATATGTAGAAACCAAGAATGTGATATCATTTTGTGCCTTTCTACAATTTTCCTTGGAATTATTTTTCTCATGCATTCTTTTCTGAAATACTGTAAATAAGGTAGTAAAGGAATCATCTTGTCCATTGGTGTCTCCAAGGTTCCTTATATGATTAGTAATTTGTAGTGCAATTGGTCTTCTAATTATCTAGTTTACCTTTCCAATGATGGTAAGCTCTTTCAAAAAGTATAATAGTAAGCACATGACCAAAGTTCCATACTTAAACACACACTTCTTTTCCTTGGTCTAATTTAAATTCTCCATCAATTGTTCCCTAAGCAACTCACACAAGTCATAATCTGCACCATTTTCAACCATCTCATGTGCCACATTAATTACAGTGGTAGAAACTAAATTGTCCCTATTGGTAAAGTGGATCTTGTAGCTGATGATTGTAGAAACATACCTAATTGCTAGATTTCTGATAGGATTGATAGTCAAAGCTCTTTTTATCATATGTAGCTCTAGTTTTCTCCATCACCACTTCATTTTTAATGGATTTTAACACAAGAACCGATCCAGTGGAGCATAGTCTGATGACCTCTCTTATCACTTCATTTGTTATCATATTAGGCATATTAGTCTAGAAGAATTGATCATGAACTCCACTCAAGACCATTCTAATCCACTTGAAATTATAGTAGAAATTGGGAAACCATTACCATACATTTAGTTTCTTTTCAACTAGGTTTTATATTCTAGCTTTAGGGTGCAATCATCTCCTATTAACTCATTTGACTATATATCTCTAAACTTAGTAGGTAGATGTTCTTCCATTTTTCCATGAATATAATCCCTAATATCTTTAATTGGTAAAAGTCCATATGGAATATGCAAGAATTCACCTAGCATGTCATCATCTATGGATTTCACAGGGTATCTCTTGAATTTAGGTTGTGGTTTTTCTATAACCTCTATAACCCTTGGTGTAGCCATCACAATATAGATTCAAAATGATTTTAAACAAATATTTTTGAAAACTAAGGCACACAAGATTCACAAAGTACCTTTTTACTTCATTCAACGAATTAGGGTTTTGACTCTCTACAACTCAAATCACCTTACACACTTTGAATTCTCTTCTCCCTACTCCACTCAAATTCATTTGTGAAATTAATTTTCCTTAGTGAATTTTCTTATAACCCTTTTATCTACCAAAATTCAACATGAAATTTTTGAAACCATAAAGCTGGCAACCCTTAATCTTTATACACAGACAACTTCCAATGCTCCAAAACCTTCCACATTGTAATTTTTCTTCCGCAATGTTCACCAATAGATCTAGCATGTTGATGATATGTATCACATATCTTCATGTTGCAACCTTGACACCTCTTATTTTCCAGGGGACAAAGGATTTCCATTAAAGCTCCCCCTAAGCCAAAGCTTTCAACTTAGTTTCTGAAGGAAACATTTGCACCAGAGGATGGTATAGATTCATCCTTGATCTCTATCTCTTCTTTCTTTCTCCAAATCTTTTTCATAGCTTTCTTTGTTTCTTTAGGATCAACCTTATTAACTGGTTCATTCCTCTTTACCGGATATCTTTCCTTGTATTTTTTCTTATGTAAAACTTGGCAATATGTCTAGGTCTACTACAATTGCAATATGCGACATTCTTTTGAACATTATCCCTTCCATTCATTCTAGATCTGCATTGATTAACTTTGTGTCTAAATCCATTACATGTATAATAGTAACCTGTTGAGATATGGTTTTGTACACCATTGCATAAAATGATTTATTATAATGTTGTAATTAAATAATTATTTAGTTGTGATGCACCTTGGTGGTATGGATAATCACACTAGGTAATTATTTGGGGACCACTTGATGTTGTATTGTAACATTATATTATTATTTAATGTGTGGGATACATGTGATAATAATTTAATATTGGGGAAATATGAAATAAAATGATGTCTTAGTACCCAATATTAAATAAGGGGTTAGTGGTTTTGTATTCACATTTTTTTTGGTACATGGTTTTACCTTACCACTAGTTTTATTTTGTGTGAGCTTGTGTCTATAAAAGAAAACACATGTGTAGTGGTTTAGGTTGGCTGAGTGGGTTGGCTATCATTATTGAGTCTTTATGAGGAGTGCATATGTGAAGCATGGTATGGGATGTGTGGACTCATGCTTGGAAATATGGGAATGCATTGGAGGGATTGATGCTTTAGAGGTATTCATTGTAACTCTTGTATTGCTTTATTGCTAAATAATATGGAGTATGGATGCTTTTGGAGGCTAGGTTTTTCTCCCTTGAGGGTTTTCCTAGGGTATATCTTGTGTTATTTTGTGGCTTGTCTATTTTATCTATGCATTGTGGTTACTTGTACGCATGTTTATCTCTCATGGGTTATTTAGGAAATGGATTAAGATCATGGGTTAAATACAATATTTCCTAACATAACCATTGAAGGATTGGATCATTCTACCATTGTTATATCCATTCATCATTTGAATTCTACATTCACTTTCTCTATGAACAAATATTTTTCATGTAAAACATTGACCAAAAAAGGGTGGAGCATTCTGATTCATTCTGCTTCTACACTCTATTTCCTTATGCCCAAATTTATTGCAAGAATAGAAAAAACCAATGAAATATGGATACCTTTGTGAATTCGGTTGTCTTATTGCTGGTCTTCTAGCTTCATTTCTTTGATTCCAGATCTTTCCATTATTCTTCTTGTCTTCAGTCCTCTTTGATTCTGCCTTAGGTGTCTGATTTTATTTTGAGCTTTCACCTTTTTCAAATCCCAAACCTTCTTTGTCTTTAGAAGATTTCTAACCTATACCACAAGCATCTCATCGAGCATTGTAGATATTATCTTTAATTTTTCTTCATGACTCCTTGTTTTCTCCAGATATGATCTTAGGTTTATCACTTCAGGTTCAAGCATTATGCATTCATAAGATTTCCTTTTCACCATTACATTTATACATTCCTCAACTCTTTTCTTTTCTTCAACTTGCAATTTTATTCTGGTAATAGTTTCATTTGCTTATTTCAACTACTCACTAACTTCCTTATGTCTTTCTTTGAACTTGATTTTCTCTCTCAATTTTTTGATGCATTCATTTCTGTCTTTGATATTTTCTTTCATATCTCTATTTTCACCTTCAATTCTTTCAAGATCTTCAAGAGCAACTTTGAGTTCTCCATATTTTTCAAGAATGCCATCTTCTTCTATGTATCCAACATAAAGAATCTCCTTTGAAGGAATAGGAAATTTCTTATCAGCCATGTGTTCAATCTCCAAGACCTTCCCAAAGCGGTTAAGCTCCTTCCAAGGAACCAAGCTCTCATACCAATTGTTGAACACCCAAAATATTGAGAGGGGGTGAATAAAAATTCTATTAAACCATTCAAACATTAACCATCCAATCACCAAAAAATATTCAATTGCAATAAGGAAATAAAGCATGAAAAATCCACAACACATAACACATGAACACTAGGATTTTTATGTGGAAAACCCAAAATGGGAAAAACCATGATGAGGGTTAGCTCATAATATATTATAAATAGTTATAGTATATTATAGAAGTTCTCACTATAGGTGGACTCATTTCCCAAGTGGAATAACTACCCATGGAGAAAAAGATAGAAGAAAGAAGGTGGCTCATAGCCTATTTTTGAACTGTTACAATTTGCATCTTACATATGCATGGAATACACTTCCAATGAAGCATAATAATACTATCTAATTCAACACTCTACAATGCCCTTCATTTGCAGAACTTAGATCTTTCACAACTCAACTCACACTACTATGATCAAATTTGCATAACATTCAATACATCTCTATTGCTCTCTATATGTCAAGAACACCAAAAACATCCAAGTATATATATTTGTATCAAGTATAACATCAATTAGGCTGGATAATTTGATGTAACACCAAAATGTAACTTGTTAGCTCCAAAACTTATCATCCATACTAAGTTCCGCAATTCAAAAATCAAATCCCGTTAGGATAGGTCAAGATGGACCTAAAATAGATCCCACATAAGAGTGCAACACATATTAATGCTTCACACAACACAAACATTTTAGGTAGGAACCACATAGGACCTAAACCAAAAATCTTCAACTCTACATCCAAATCTCCATATGTGGACCTCAAAACTCAATGCCAAATGAAATCCAAGATCAACTAAACTATAGCAATCAATCATCAAAACTGAAAGGTCATATTCTCATCTATGGAGAAGTGCAAATTCCCTCACTCAAATGTACTATTAAAAAAGATGACTATGAATGCCAGGAAAAACTCTATTATTCATAACTCTTAATCCACTTATCCAAACAAGATGATATCTTGGAATTAGATGCATGTAACATCCATCAAAATAATGTTATAAGCATAGAGTGAAACTTCCATATGCAGAGTGGTGTGGACCCAAAAATTGAAGCACTGTAATACTAAACTTGTAGATTTGACACTTAGTCAAATTTCCACACAATAGATCTTTCCAGACCAACTCAATTTGCATAAATTTCATCCATAACACCTCAAAAACCAATTAGAATTACCCAAAGTGATCCAAAACAATGTTAACATCAATGAAGATACTGTATCATGTACTATCCATGCTCATTTTTCCAAAAAACATAATCAATGATAGTCTTTAACAATCTCTCCAAACTTCCAACAAAGTGATGAAAGCATGAGACATATTGATGAATTTATTCAAGTTTAGAACAAAATAAATCTAAAAGATGTGGATACAATACTAGGTTAAATTTTCCTTTATCTAGTTATTGTTTTAATTGCAATAATTTTTGTGATAAGGTTGTGGAATATAGAAGAGCTCCAATAATAAGAACTAATTTTATTAATAATAATGCATTTTTACCTTTTTACACTTTTAATATCATTTATTTCAAGTGCAAAAAATTTGGACACATTCAAAGGAACAACAAAAGTAATTTTGTGAGTCCTCCTTTTCCAAAACGTGCAAGAAATGAATCAGAAAATAGAGGTCATGAATCATGAAAGTTTTGGAAGAAGGTTCCTAAAGAAAAGAAGTATAAAAATCAATGATTGCTCAAATTGTACTTCATGCTTAGTGAAACAATGAAAAATGGGGTAAGCGCTTTTGTATGGTTTAGGACATAGAGCACACCCACTTTCCAATTATTTCACTCAAGGATAACCCTAGATATCTCAATGCAAATGAGAAAGAGATCTTGCAATAGGACTGTCCTAAGGTATGATTGTAAACTAATGAGAAGTTTACCACCAAGTTAGGACTTGGAAAGATAAATGTAATGCAAGATGTAATACTTAACCCTAATATGATGTAATCTTTCAATAAATGACCTAGAAATACACGTAAAACAAAACAGAAAGCTAGAAGATGAAATGTGTGCACCTAGAAATCTAAAGATGACTAGATGGAGCTCTAAAATTTTGGAAATTATAACTTTAATGTTGACTAGGACTCATACACCAGGCTGGGCGAATCAGTCCCAAATTTGGGTTTTTGTGCAGAAACAAGAATCTGGAAAATGGGTATCCGAATCTATAAAAGCCTAAAAATTGACCTAAAGTGGGACTCATATGCTAGAACTAGCGTATCAATCCAGTTAGGGTTTTTTGAAGCTTCAAAGTTTGAATATGGTCTTCAAGGTCTGCTCTATGCTTCCTAAGTGTTTTTTGGATCTGAAACCCTAATTTGCAGTCTATAGAAATATTTCAAGTATCTCCAATGCAAGGTGAAAACTTTGACAACTTTGAACACTTTGAAAAATTTCTCCAAAATTTCTCTTCAATGTATCTTCAATCTAAACCTACAAATCACACATAAAAGAGAGGAAAAATGTTGTTTTGTTAGTGGAAAGGGGTTTTCCTTGGTCATACCCCATTTTGGTAATCAAACCTTGAAATGGAATAAAATAGGAATGGAGAATGACGGATGAACAAAATATGATGTTGCAACTCACCAAACCCTAGCAATGAGGTGTTGTAAACATGTATGAGATGGCTCCAATGGATTTAGATCTTGAATCTTGCTTGAATGTGATAGATCTTGAATGAAATGCTAGCTTGAATCATGAAACCCTACATCACAATTATTAGCTCAAAAAAAAACATGATGCATGAAGTCTTTGACATAATGCTTGATGCTTGAAGAATGATCTAAAATGCTTGATAATTTTCCCTTGGTGACTCTTGAATTCTCTTGTAAACACTTGAATTCTCTTGTGAACTCAAATTTTCTATATGCATGAATACTTGAATGCTTGGGATGATATGTTGAATGGTTAGGTGAAAATGAGTGAAAGAACCTTATATTTATACTTAATTATGCAAGAATTACTGAAATTACAACTCTAAAAGCCAACATTAGATCTAGGAGAATAAAATCCTACCAAAAATTTGAATTAATTTTATATTTGGGCCACATGAGACTCATACGCCCAAGGTGGCGTATGAGTCCCATTAGGCTTAATTTATGGGACCAAATTTAAAAATTCTTAGAAGGGCGTAAAACTAGGACTGAGACCCAAAAACCTAGGTGGGAATCATATGCCCAAGGTGGCGTATGAGTCCCAAATCACTAAATTTGGGCCACACAACCTGAAAATACCTGAATTATGATTGAATGTTGATTTGTGTTAGGATTATCCTCAAAAGATGCATTAATTAAGGCTTGTGGATGCAAAATAGGGACAATTAAAGCATAAATAAATACAATTATTTATGAAAACCCTACAAAGGTGTGAAAGTATGTTACAACACTTTACAAAAATCTAAACAAGCCATGATTAAGGTTAAAAAGAGGTTTATTAGGTTCAGTTAATTAATAAAACCTTAGAGAAGTGTGAAAGTGTGTTTCAACACTTCACAACACTTTAGCAAGGTACCATTTATGCTCATTAGTTCACAGGGGACCAAGACCTAATGTGAATGTGTCAGACACATTACAACACTAAATCAAGGAACCATTAAGCTTAGCTTACAAGGAGGGCCAAAACAAGCAAGGAAAAGTAAAAGAGATACTTTTTCTGTTGCCACATTTAGCATCCACTTTAGTGAGAGGATGAACTTTCTTCAAAATCACACTAAAGTAGATGAACATGCATCAAGAGGGGTCCAAGTGCACCAATTCTAGTAAGGTGGGATGACAATGATCAAGAGGGGTGATCAAGCCCCTAAGATCAAGATCCCATGGCTAACCAACATAGGCACAAAAGAACACACATGATAATGATATAAATAGCACAACAAGGCACAAGCATACATTTCCAAAGAAAAAATAGAAAAATAAAGGTAAAACAGGGGTGGATCAAGCTTCAACCGTTTGTCCATTACGAAGTGGATTAGATCTAGGCTATTTTTCTAAAAGATGCATGATCACTTTGAGGCAACAAAACTTCAGGCTATCCGCTAGGTGAATAATCCAAGAAGGTGAGACACATACACTCATGGCCAGTATGCACTCACACACACACGTGAGTGGCTAAGGGAAAGTCATGCCCTCATTTGGTTTCCTGTCAAACCATACCAAAGTTATACCTCCTAATAACTTTAATAAGGTGCCACACAAAAATGAACTTCGAGCTTCATGAGGAAAGAAAAGCTTCATATGCTTGGAGCTCATGAAAAAACAAGATGGCTCTATAGGCATGCAAGTTGTGTTATGCAAGGTGGCCATATAACTAAAATTACAAATGCAACAATAAAAAACGTTCAAAGGAGTATTTATTACTTCATACAAGGTCTTTAACTTAGGGAACATTATGCCTAATATCTCCAAGAGAGGACCAATCAAAGTATAAAAGATTCATGACTTAGGGGATATAGTGTGTCACATCAAGCCACTAAGAGGAATATAATATGCTAAGATAGATCACGCTCTTGAAGGAAATCACACCCAATGCCATCCAAAAAGAGAAAAATACATCACATTAAATAAGAACACTACACCATGAACCATGAAAAAGAAAAATGCAAAAGAATAATGCCAATGTATGTCCCCACTTTACAAAAATTGCTAAACACCACGCTGTGAGAAATTACTTTAAAGTAACAAATGATAAATTCTAACAATAAAGAAGACATGAGAGCTAACTTGGAAAGCCCTATTCCATGTCATATGTTTCCAAGTAAATCTATTTCATAAAAAAACATAAAGGGGTTGCCCCCAAAATAAAAATACAAACACATAAGGGATCTATGGATTTGGGGTTAGTATGTTCTTGCTACAATGTTATTAGAGAGCTCAAAACTGTCATCATTCCCAAAATACACATAGAAATAGAAGAATGACACAAAGTAGAGCAAAAACAAAGAAAAACCTTTCGGGTCAACATGGAAGAGACATGAATGTCTTGATGCCTTGCGTCATCCCCAAAAGGAAAACATAAGACAAATGAAAAAGATAAAAGAAAAAGCTTTTGGGTCAACATGGAAGAGAAATGAATGTCTCAACACCTTGCATCATACCAAAAAGGGAAACAAAAGACAAATGAAAAGAGAATATAAAAGAAAAATCCTTTTGGAAAGATTTACAACATATAGAAGAATGAAGGTAAAAATAGAGGAATGTCACAGAGAGAGATAAACAAAATAGTATGGGGGGATCACAATACACACATACAATCACACAAAAAGAAAGAGAAATAAGGAAAATAAACTATTAAGCCACATGCGAGTCAACCTAAAGTAGGTCATCCACATCCCAATCATGTTCATTATCTATCAAAGGTGGACAACTAGCCAAAGGGAAAATGGCAAGTGTTGAACTAGGGCCATCACCAGGTTCAACACTCTTCTTGGGAGAATTGTCGTTTAAGCTCATAGAAGAAGAAAACAATGTATTCAATTAATTATGCACTTTCTCATCAATTTTAGTAATCTCCTCATCATCATCTAGGTTAATCACAACATGAGGTTGAATGATAATATCTAAAGAAGGCTTCAACTCTTATTGTGGTTCCATTATAGGGTCTTTTTGTTTTAGGGAGGGGGTAGACTCATCATGCATTGCTTTAGTTGAGTTTGGATCTTGATTTTATTTGTTTATTTCTTCATTTAATTGGTGATCAAGGGCACAACATCTACGCCTATGCTCTCTAGCACCTCTGTTTCTTTTAGTTCTATTTTAAAGTTGTTTTTGTATAGGAGCTATTTGAGTTTCTCCGATAAAAGTTGGGAGTTGTTTCTCCCTCATCTTGAATCAAGATGAAGCACATGGTGAGGGGGAGTTTGGTCTCCTTTCCACAAGAAGGATAGGTGGTCTTGCAAAGTATTTTCAAGGGGATTCTATCCAAGAAACAAGTTTCTAGATTGTGCAGTGTATCAAAAAATGAAGAAGATGGGTTTGTAGATGTCAACATTAGTGTGAAAAGTGGTGCCTCTTTGTAGGGGGAGAATGTAGATGTTGACCCTTTTCCATTGATGAAAAATGGGGAGAGAGTGACCTCAAAATATTGAATTGAGAAGTGAGTGAACTCAAAATGCTATGTTACTTAGAAAATTAATTTCAATATAACATATCTCCCATAGGGGAGAAAATGCTACATCAAAGAAATCATTCTAAAAACTAGTGTGGTGGTGGTCTAGTATTTTTTTATTTACCATCAATGATAAAGGGGGTGATTGTTGAACATAGATCAAGTCAATGATGACAAAATTTGCAGCAAAAGTGTTTGATTTCAAAGGCTATCAATGATGATAGAGTTTGTAGTAAGAAGTTTGTCAAGGATGAAGAGTTTGTTAATACTTTGAATTTTGTCATTATATTCCCCTTGACATAAAGTGTTGTATGTTAGAAGTTTAGTCTATTCAAATTTGGTAATTTAATTATCAGGATACAAAATCAAGAAATATATATTATCAGTTGTTGTATTCTTACAATATCTTTCTTGCATATATTCTCTATGTATATGGTGATACATAAGTTTGTATCAGTATGCTTCAGTTCAAGGATATCTTTTGGGTAGAGAGATTTCTCTAAAAATTCAATAATAGTCTGCATTTATTTTAAAAATACACTTTTTCTCTATGGTTTGGAATGAGAGTTTGTCTACACTAATTCTATTAGTTTCCTGAATTTTCAGAGGTGAGGTTTAGTATGCAAGATGTTTGATATGATAGAAGGCTCTCTGTTCCTCTCTATCAAACTATTTGTGTTCAAGGTGTATGGGGTAACAACTAGTAGTATGCGAAATTCAACTCTTGCATGTGGTGTTAAGTTAGGATTTGGTTAAGGTCCTTGTGGTAGCACACAATATCAAGTTATTTTGAGGGAAAGAAAATTTAATTTTTGACTAGAGTGTTACATGTTTTATTTAATTTAAATTTAGGCCCTCCCTATGTCATCTTGGCTATGTGTAGATCCCTGGATGACATAAAAGAGTGTTAATTTGATCTCATGTATATATGTTTAGATGCATCAAAAGGTGTCAAAGTATCCAAGTGTGATTGCATAAATTATAATTTCATCTGTGTGAAGTAAAGTTGGTCATTGGTGCAAATTGAAAAAAAGGTGGTGAAGATATAAAGGAGAATTGCATTCAAGTGTGTGTCTATATTAGAAGATCATATTTAGTGAGGAATAGTGTTAGCTATAGCTTTGGAATGAGTTGATTGACCTTGAAGATCCACAATATTTATCATTTTATTCCAGTAGGATTTGTGTTCTATCAACTATACTATTTTTAGTTCAAGATTGGTGTCTTTAGTGGGTTGGTTTCTACAAACACAATAAGGGATTGTTATCTTTAGTAGGTTGGTGCCTACTTTATTGTATAAAATTTAATTGTATATTATGCATTATGAGGGTGGATTTCGATAGTACATCCAAGAATATTTTCTCACTATGGTTTTTACCATCCTAGGTTTCCACGTATGTTTGGTGTTCTCTTGTGAGAATGTGTGTGCTTGTTTATTCCTTGATTATTAGATTTATTCTTTGAGTTAAGTGTTATTTATGATATTTTCATTTTGAGTTAAGATTTTTATATAGATTTGATCTATTGATTCACCGCCTCCCTTAGTAGATTGTGTGCTCTTTACTAAGTGTGTCAAGTATAGTAGTGTATAGGTGTGAATTTTCCCACCTTACACAAATTACCCTTTTACACTTCCTCACCTTAGAAAACCAAATCCGAAGGAAAAAATCCACATCAGCCCACTACCTTCATTCCATTTGACATCTGTCCTTGGCGTCGGTAGAGGAATATCTATTAGGGACACCCACAAGGTGCACAAACATCTGCATGACACACATATGTCCTTGATGGATTCCTATGCCTAAAGTTGGTAGAGGTGTTACGCTTCCCATTGGGGTCAGTTTTTAATGTCCCTCTTCAACCAACTGACCTCGAAGATGCCTTATTTTTCTTCATTTTTCCTTCAAATTAATTCATTCTCATTCCATTCCACCCTCTATAAATCTTCTACATAATCCTTCTTGCATTCTCAAGCATTCTCAGCCTTCAATAGCAGTTTAGCACTCCATAGTAGCAACAACAACACTCCATCAACTCCGTAAAGCAAGTGTGGAACAAGCCATTATAGCAGGGGCTTGAGGTTTTGTAGCACCTCCCTTCATCATAGTTGAGGCTATGGTGATTGTTCAAGCTGTCTTTTCCCCTCCATTAGCTAGTGAGCTCTTGTTGTAGGTGGTAAGCATTTTCACTCCTCTCCTTTACGATTTGGTTGAGTAGCTTAATACTATTTTGTAGTGTTTCTTTTTCTCCTTCTTTACTTCTTTATCACATTTTTTCTCTATCATTGCTATCTTGGCTATCTGTGGAGGTGGAAACACCAAAATAGGAGTCTAAGGTAGACCCCTGTACAACCCCCAACAATTTTCCCTCTTTCTTGTGTGTAGGTGGACATGCATTTGGAGCTAGTTGGCGAACATGCACTTTTGTGAGATTGTTTTCATCACCTTGGTTCTAGTTTACTTACTTTATCATTTTAGTCTTTACTTCACATACTTTCTCATTATGTTCTTACCATCTAGATTGTACTAGCTAGGCTGTTAGTAGGTCTTTTTGGCAGTTTCTCTGTGTTTATCATTTTTTGGCTGTATGAACACTAGTGCACCCGAGAGATGCCAGTGTGCCATGCTGATGTCCTCAAACATAGAGCTGTTTGAGGCACATAACTGACTCCAAAAATCTAGCTCACCTATCCCAAACTATAGTTTAGATCTGCAGAGTGATTGAAGGGCATTATAGTCCTCATCATTCTCGTCCCTCATCCAAAACATCCCTTTAGAGTGAGGTAAGTTAGGGCAGCCTTCTGCTCTTGGATCTAGGTGACTTGGGGCCTTGACTTGGTTGGTCCCCCTCTCTTACATTTTTGGTGAATGGATGTGAACCAATGTCTGTTCATTAATTGGTGTTGAGGATTTTTCCCTTGTACCTTGTGATTTTTGTGCCCCTGAGTGTTGTGAAGGTTTATGAGCATCTCAACCCAGTCCACAACCTCTGGGTATATTATTCGAAGAAGTGTACGACACATTCTGATGGAAAGGACGAAGGTCACTACAAGTTGTTCTACAAGAATTTTTGCTGGATCCAATGTTGGTCTCACCACACAGGAGCAATTATCAATGACCTAGGTAGGATTCTCTGATGAGACCAATCACGTCCCCACTCCTCCTGCATCTCCCACACTATCATCAGTAGATGAGCATGAGGCTATTCATATTCCTTCAGAATATGTCTTTGCCCCTAGCAAAGCATTGGGTGACTTGGAAAACCACTTGGAAAGGAACCCAAAGTTGGCTAGGGCCGCTCGGGTTATCAGTGAATTAAAGTATATGGTGGGAAAAGACCAAACAAGCATATAACTCTTGGATAGTCTCTCTAGTCTAACTGAAGCATGTGCTCCCTCAAAAAATTCTAACATTGTGCAAGGGGAAAGTTTTGAAGATCATGAAAGATAAATGGGAATGCTGATTCCTCATACATTTGTGTACATGGCTGATGCCATCCCCTTGATCAACATCCCCTTTTCCTCTGAGACTATCAAAGCAAAAAGGGTCCCTTTGGGCTTTAGTTTCACCCCTCTTGTCACCTTTAGTGATGAAGGTTTTGGTGGAATGAGTGATGGGGGATTTGGTAGTGGCTTCATAGGCAAGGGTGGTGCTGGTGGAAGTGGTTCCAGTGGAGGTCATGGTGGTGGCTTTAGAAGCGGAGGTGGCTTTGGTGGAGGCCCTGCTAGTGGTGGTGGCTCCAACAATAGTTTCGATGGTGGTCACGATGGCAGTTCCAGAGGTGGCTTCGGTGGTGGTTTTGGAGGAGGTTCCTCTGGTCCAGTGTCTCTAACAACCCTATTCTGAACACTCTTCTCTAGAAAATGGGTAATATTCAAATCCAACTAGCGAGTCTTACCCAGGCCTCTGCCCAACCTATCTTTCAACCCTTTCTTTGACATATCCCATTGTCAGTAGCAATCTTAAACACTCCCTTCCCTCAAGGAATGGAGATTCCTAAATTTGAGAAATATGGTTGCAAAGGTGACCCAAAAACACATGTGTTTTCCTTTATTGCCCTATGTACGGATTTCTTCCATCATGATGCATTGATGGCGAAGCTATTCCCTCAATCTTTCAAGGATACAATGCTTGAATGGTACTGTTCCTTGCCCGATAATTCCATTTTCTCATTCGATCAACTTGTAAACCAATTCCTACAACATTTCCAAACTAACATCAAAATGATGATGACCTTTTTGGATCTCTTACGGAGCAAACAAGGAGATAATGAGAAAATTACTAACGTCATCACATGATATCAAACACTTTTCTCACAAATCTCATATCTGTTGCCCAATTCCAATGTGCATAAGGTATTCATAAGGAAATTGCAAAGGCCTTGGAAAGAGAAGTTCACCCTCATGAAGTAACCTTCTTTCATGCATTTGTGTGTAGAGCTACGGGAGTATCAATAAATGGTGGTTCAGTTTGGGGGATCTTCCTCACACTCTCATTCTGAAGGAAAATCCATTGTATCAATTTCTAGGAAAGGCAAGGATGTTGCAAATGTAGTAGCCACTATGATTGATAACAACCTCAGACACAACTAGAAGCTCACAAAGTTAGTGGAATCTTACTCTTCCATCTTGCAGAAGCTGTTGAAGGATAAGAACATAACTTTGGAGAACCCTAAGCCTCTTAAGGAGCCTTACCCTACTAGTATGATCCAAACACCTTCTATCAATACCATTGAGTCTTGAAATAGACATGATACCAAACACTGTATGTGCTTGCATCATGAGATACAAGACCACATCGAGGACAGTACTATCCATCTTGATGGGAGCAAAAAAAATATGAATAAATTGGTGGCAAAAGTGAACAATGAATTCTAGATATACATGGACCCGTTTCTATCACATTCTTCCAACATGATTGTTGATCCCTCTGATTCTATCACTCAACTTGAGGCCTATGTCAACATGGTCACAGTTACCCCTACTAAACAACCTATGACCGATTCACTAGATATGACATTTACTTCGCAGGACTTACCCCTAAACAATAAGCCCTCTCCTCTCTACATTCTTGATCACCTCAATGATAACGTTGTGACATGAGTCCTAGTGGACCCCATGAGCCATGTGAATGTCATTATAGAAGAAACATTGTTGCTAAATTCATTGCACATTGAGGAGTGTGAAGAAACAAAATCCACCATCTGTACGCCTGATGGTCTTTGTATTAAACTATATGGCTCAATAAATTTGTCTTTCCTAGTTGGGCCTAGGGTATTGACATGATTTTTGATGTCATTCTAGAGTCATATTTGTTTAGGATGAGGCTAGGCATACCTTGGCTAGCTTCCATGAATGGAATCACCTTTGTTATTCACAAATGTTTAAAGTTCTCCCATGAAGGTGCTTTGCACGTAGTGCATGACACTGGATACCAAACCTTGGTATCCCATGAGGGATATTCATTAGACCACTTTTGGCCCACCCTGATTGGTATGCTTCCTCCAAGAATGGACCTACTTTACATGAATTATGTAAAGTACAAGACTAGGGGCAAGGGACAGCCGAAATTGGCCCTTCTAGTAGTACAGTGGCCAACTACCTCCTCTTCTCAAAAAGGGAAAGAGAAGCTCCCCTATTCTTAGGATGATTCTCCTCCTCTTTCTAGAGAAGAGTTCTAGATGAACATGCCTGGTTTTTATTCGTTAAGTCTAATGATACCATCCTAGCACAAACCAAGATTAGAATATCGGACCTCCCGACTAAACCGCCTAGACCTTGGTACTATTTGTATGGTAGAGGAAAAGGCCTCCATGGGGAATCTTCTATGTCTCGACCTCCACGGCCTCCTACTGCTTCTACTCCTAAAGTAATAAAAGGGAAGAGGCCCGCTACTAAGGCATTAGAGATGACTCCCCCTGTTGCTTCTCAACCTATTCTTCTTGCTCCCATTCAAGAGCTTGTCCCTCCACTAGAAATAGTTGTGGAGGACAATCCCATGGCTGAGCAGGAGCCTTTTGTTCCTTCATAGCCTCCAACCTCTAGCTCAAAGAGTTGTAGGGATTGCCTTATGTACGAGCGCAAGTGACGATGAAAGGATCTCATAGTTGAGTAGTTTGCCTTATAGAGGAAGGAAGAGGAGATGACCACCCTTGTATCAGGGACTCATGTAGTGTCCTCCTCTCTCCCCCTCTTTACTTTCATTCAGTCTAGCTCTGCATCGCTTCCAGCTTCCACTGTCAGTATGAATGCACTTGACCCTAAAAAGGTGCAGGTGTTCATCACTCCTTTGGTGGAGCTACCTTTGTTGATGTCCCTTCAAGATGTCTTGCCTTTCCCGAAACTCATAGATATGAAAAAAACTTTGGTAGTATCTACTGCGGTTTTCTCTTCCTCCTCTTGCTCCACACCTCTTGCCTCATCTATGGGGAGTTCACGTCCCTCAACAAAACAAAAGGTGGAGAGTGGTCTTTCCAATAACAGAGGACATAATAGTAGTCTACCTTCCCTGAAAGGTGGTCCTGCATTTACTTGTTTTGTCCTAGTGACAGAACCAGTCCTGAATTCTCTTGAGTTTGTCACCACTCCCAAATCACTTGGTGAGCCTAGCAGTGAATCTCGGGCACAACCTTCCCCATCCATTAAGGTATAACATGGCACTCCTGTAAACTGCATGCTTAACTCTCTAGATGAAGTTCTAGCCTTGTCAATGATATTCGTGAAATTGTTGACCTTAGCTCCATAAGAGCTTAGTGGAGGGTACCTTTCAGGGCCTTCTTCCTTAGCCCTTGTTGTGAGAGGGTCAGATGCTCCTCCTCTTAACATCCCACCACTGTAGGATCATCCTCTTTCTCCCTACGATGATCTAGAGTGGGAAGCGAATTACCTGTTGGTTGATCAGTGTTCGGGGGAGGCCCCTTCTTTATCTTTAGATTAAATGAGTGCATGTATTGTGATGTGTTCCCTTGTGATTGTGCTATGTGTGCCTGGATGACCCTTTTCACCCTTGTTGGTGCTTGGATACAGGTGTAATTTTTGTGTTGTGGATTTTTTTGTGTATCATCATTCTTCCATGTTTGTGATTGATTTTTGACAAATTGGGGATGATGCAAAGCATTGGGGGCATTTAGGCTTCCCTTCCATATTCACCCAATTTTTTATTTTTACTTTGTCTTCTCATGCATTCTTCACATGGTTTGATATAGTAGGGGGCTGATGATAGTTCATTTTATATACTATTATTATACTTATATATATATATATATATATATATATATGAGTAGTTCTAACCCCGAAATATTAGGCTACCCTTGTGCTATATGTATATGTTCATTTCTCTTTTTCTTTTTTCTTATCTTTCTCTCTTCTTTGCTTGAGTTGTCCCTTTCATGTGTGACAACACTACTTCTATAACACTTGAATTTTTAGAAAATGTATTTGTTGCCAATGAATCTTTTCTTGAGAATATTCACAAACTCCTTTTCAAAGAATCACATTCTTGACATGAAACCATAATGAAATGCGTTTCCTTCATCATGAGTTCATAAAGAAAGAACTTGAGAACCTTCCTCCAAGGTGGGAGTAGCTCTGATCCTCCCCTCGTGAGGGGGGATTTTTCTTCCTTTCGAATTCCTTGATGAAGTGAACATCTTTCAAAAGGATTCCTTGATGATGAATCAACTCGAGAAAGAAACATCTCTTCCACACTTTCAAACAACAAATCCCTTGAGTGGACCACTTTCTTCATGCCAGGTTCCCAAGGGACCCCTTTGAAATCTTTCCAATCTATTGACGGTCTATGTGACTATCCACTTACTTGCCTACGTGGCCACTTTCAGACATGTTCTATCTGTAGGTAGACATGTCACTTTGTAGGTGTGCCTGTTTCTAACTCTGGGGAGTCCCCTTCCTTGGGTTTCATCCATGTGAGAGATCTTGGAGGACACCTTCCCTAGAGGTCTGCGGGTCTGTAGGGTGCTTTCTTTGGGTTTCCTCCATGTGAGAGATCTTGGGGGATACCTCCCTACAGGTCTGCAGGTCTATAGGGCTCTTTCTTTGGGTTTCCTCCATGTGAAAGATCTTGGAGTACACCTTCCCTATAGGTTTGCGGGTCTATAGGGAACTTTCTTTGGGTTTCATCCATGTGAGATATCTTTGGGGATACACTGAAACTTCAAACTCAACATACACTTAAACTCCAAACTCAACATACACTAAAACTCAACATACACTGAAACTCCAAACTCAACATACATTTTTTTACCCATTAAACTTGTTTAGAACATATTACAAGATGAGATAGGGGTTATTTGTAACACACCGATCAAAACTTTCTGTTTCAGTCATGAATTAGGCCTAGTTAGGCCTATCTTGCACAAGGGCTTATTGATTTTTCTATCTCCCAACTTAATTTCTACTAACTAGTGCTTTAAACATTCCTTAATTGATATGTACAAGCTTATTAAACACTCAAAGGTCCATTTCCAAAGGTGTTTTTTCAAACCCTAAATGCTAACCTCATTCTTTTCCCATAAAAACATGTTTTCAGACATAGGGCATTATAATATTGACTCAAACCCTCACCTAATTGTGCTGTGGATTAGGAATCTTGTAGAATACATAAACATCTTCCTATCCACCAATTTTTAGGAGATTCTAATGACTAGAAACTGAGAAATGAATTTTTATGTCTTCACTGTTACCCTAAGATAGGGTATTGACAATTTTCTGAGAATTCACTATAACTAAAACAAAATAACACCAAATTGCATGAGAAAAACTACATAAAGAAGGTGATCAAACATATTATCATTCAAAAACATGTAGAAATGCTTTCCTATTCGTACAAGGCCGTACAATTTCTAGAAGCCATGAATTTCTATAGGAAATGTATAAAAATAGTGTTTCTTTTATTGATTAGATTCTTGAACTCAATCACCCACACTTATACAAATGGTTACAAGACCTTTTAAAGGAATATTACACTTGAATCTTTGATTTACAACTACCTCCTCACTACCTAAAATGCAAATGACCTTTCACCTTCCTACTTTGCATATTTTTGCAACTTTTGTGATGACAACATTTACATTTTTTGTAACTTTTGACTAATTGGCACTAATAAATCTCAAATTTCCCTATTACATAAAAATTGGTCTCATTAGACCTTATTTATTGAAAATAGACCTTATCAAATGTCGAAATACCTTAACAGCTATGCTTGACCTATTGACCTACATTTGAAATCTTCATGTGCTTGGGTGCACCTACATGAGTAGGGAGCTTTCCTGGGTTTCCTTCATGTGAAAGATCTTGATGGACACCTTCCTTGCAGGCCTGTGGGTCTATAAGGTGCTTTCTTAGTTTCCTCCATGTGAGAGATCTTGGGGATGCCTCCATGTAGGTCTGCGGGTCTATAAGGAACTTTTCGGGTATCCTTCATGTGAGAGATCTTGGAGGACACCTTCCTTGTAGGTCTATGGGTCTGTAAGGAACTTTCTAGGTATCCTTCATGTGAGAGATCTTGGAGGACACCTTCCTTGCAGGTTTGTGGGCTTGTGAAGCACTTAATTCTTGGGGCTTACTTCATGTGATAGATCTTGGGGGTCACCTCCTTCCAGGTCTGCGGTCCTGTAAGATGCTTTCATTCTACAACTTCATAGTTCTATAGGGCTATGAAGTCCTTTGCTTGTCCTACGCTCTTGAGCTCGTCAAATTGTGGTCTGCTTCCTCAACAGTTCAGGTATACATTTCTAACCCTATTCAATCTTCGATATACTTTACTGAAGCACTCATTAGTATTTTTTCTCACTAAAGTGGGGAAAATATGTATAGGTGTGAATTTTCACCCCTTACGCAAATTCTCCTTTTACACTTCCTCACATTAGAAAACCAAATCTGAAGGTGAAATTCCACATCAACTCACTGGGTTCATTCCACTTGACATCTATCCTTGGTGTTGGTAGAGGAATATTTGTTAGGGACGTCGATGTGGTAGGCATGCATCCATGCGACACACTTACATACCTAACAAATTGTTGCGTCTGAAGCTGGTAGAGGCGTTACACTTCCCATTGGGGTTGGTTTGTAATGTCCCTCTTCAATCAACCAACGTCGAAGATGCCTTATTCTTCCTCATCCTTCCTTCAAATTTATGAATTCTCATTCCATTCCACCCTCTAGCAATCTTCTACACAATCCTTCTTGCATTCTCAAGCATTCTCAACCTTCAACAGTAGTTTAGCACTCCATAGCAGTAGCAACAACACTCCATCAACTCCGTAAAGAAAGTGTGGAACAAGCCATATCAACACCTCCCTTCATTACAGTTGAGGCTTTGGTGATTGTTCAAGCTCTCTTTTCTCCTCTATTAGATAGTGAGCTCTTGGTAGAGGTGGTAAGAATTTTCACTCCTCTCCTCATTGGGATATTGTTGGATGCTATGGATATGTTGCTGATATGTGGTTTTCATTGATGTCAACACTATTAGAATTTGGTGTATCTATTGCTGAATATGTCAAGGATATTGAGAAAATTGTAAAAGAAAGTGTTTGAGGTTCCCAATGGAACTATGCAGGTCATGAAGGTGTTTTGTTCTGTACATAAAATATTATCTAATGTGGATTAAAGGGTTTATTTTTGAGTATGTCTAGATCATCTACTGGAAGTTTCAGAGGTCTGCATGAAGTTTTGTGTGAGTTATGGTCTGACAGTGTTTTGATGGTCTCTGTCAGTGTTCCTAAATGAAGATTGTGTGATTCTGGTTATCTCAGTTGTTGTGGATGCTTATATGTTGTTTCTTGGTGTTCTTAGATGTCTCTAGTTCATTCTCTATCTTTGTCGTATGTCCACTTGATCCGGTGAGCTCGTGATTGAAGATATTTTCTTGCACATGTTTGATTTTTCATGTTCCTAGCTGACCTGTTAATGATAGCTTGTTACAGATGTTTGAGGTGAAATTAATTAAAGTATTTTTGTGTTGGAGATATTAATTTGGGTCTCCACCATGTTGTGGCTGACCTTGGTGGGTTCACATTAAAATTTAGCTATTAATCTAGGCCGACATTGCAAATATAATTTATTTTTCTTGGCTGACCATGTTGCGATGAAATCTCCTGTAATAGATATATAAGAGTGATTGTGTGATTAGTGGAAAGTATGCTTCATGTGCTCCTATGTGTGTATGTGTGAATATCATTATTGAGCAGAGTGTGAAGAAGTGTTGAGCTTAATTGAAACTGTAATAAGGCTTGAGCAGAAGCTATTTTCTTAGTTCATACCCTCCAAATTTTTAATCCAACTTTGTTGGGTAGTGAGCCCCTTTTTTAATTGAGCAGTGAGCTCTAGGCAGTGTGCCTAAATGCATGTGCATTCCCCTTATTGTTTTTCATTATACTTTTAGCAGGGTATAATCTTGTGGACTAACATTCACCGTGGTTTTTTCCCTAACATGGTTTCCACATAAAAAATATTGGTGTTCTTTGTCTTATGATGTGTTAATTTCTTATGGTTATTTTTTCATTCATCATCTATGAGATTAAGGATAAGTTAGAAAAAGTTTAAATTTCTATGAAAACTAATTCACCCCCCCTCTCAGTTGTCTGTCCTTGTTTTTCCAACACTCCTTTATGAATTGGTTGAGTAGCTTAATACTGTTTTGTAGTGTTACTTTCTTTTTCTCCTTCTCTACTTATTTATCACATTTTTTCTCTATCGTTGCTATCTTGGCTGTCTGTGGAGGTGGAAACACCAAAACGAGGGTATGACTGAGGTAGATCCCTATACATCCCCCAACAATTTTCCATCTTTCTTGTGTGTAGGTGGACGTGCATTTGGAGCTAGCTGGAAAACAAACACTTTTTTGAGATTGTTTTTTGTCACCTTGGTTCTTGTTTACTTTATCATTTTAGTATTTACTTCACATACTTTCTCATTTTTTTCTTACCATCTAGATTCTACTAGCTAGGCTTTTAGTAGGTCTTTTTGGTAGTTTCTATGTGTTTATCATTTTCTGGCCATACAGACACCAACACACCTAAGAGAAGCCAATGTGCTACGCTGATGTCCCAAAACTATGCTACCATCCTTAGACAGAGAGCTATTTGAGGTACAAAACTGACTCCAAAATTCTAGCTCACCTAGCCAAAACTATAGTTCAGGTCTACAGAGTAATTGAAGCACCTTATAGTCCTCATCATTCTCCTCCCTCATCCAAAACATCCCTTTATAGTGAGGTAAATTAAGGCGGCCTTCTGATCTTGTCTCTCCATGACCTAGGGCCTTGACATGGTTGGTCCCCCTCTCTTACAAGTAGTCGCCTCATCTATAGAAGCTAAGGAAAGTTGCAAAATTGTAGAATCTAAATAAAAAAACTTAGGGGTTAGATACCAATTCTTTGTCACACCCTCATTGTATTCAAGTTTCACATGTGATAGGGGATGAAGGTTAGATTGTATATAGGTCAACTCCTCTACCTTTTTTGCACCCAAATTGTTGTGCTTTAATGAGTGGATGTAGGAGTATATACTCCAATTCCACTCATATGAAGAATTTGTAACCTATTGAGTTTGCATAAAAATTTTGGTATTTAATTTTATAAATTAATGTAAGAGATGGGGACCACCACGTGCAAGACCCCAAGTCATGGAGGGCCAAGATGTGGGAGGCTGCCCTAACTTACCTCAGTTGAATACAATGTTAAGAAATACAAGATGAGAATAACAAGGACCGTGAGGTCCCTCGGTTACTCTGCAAACCCAAAACTTAGAAAGGGGCTAGGCAAGCCAGTTTTTAGGTTCAATGCTACACCTTAGGAAGCTCTCTACTCGAGGATGGAAGCATGGTCTTGGGATGATAGTGCAGTGCACTGGTATCTCTCAAGTGTGCTAGCGTCTGTACGATCAGACAACTATAGAGACAAGGTCGAACCTAAGAAAACAAGCTAACAACCTAGCTAACTACTACTAAAGGGCCAAAATAACGTGATTAAGTAAAAAAAATACTCTTTTATGTGATAAAGTAAAAATGAAAGAGTAAGGATGGAAAGGATGACCTCATAAAGAAACTCATTTGCTAGCAAGCTCCTCGAAAGCACATTCACCTACACACAAGGAAGAGGAAAATGTTGGGTTGCTGTATAGTGGCTGCCTCAGCTAGTCCCCCATTTAGGTGTTTCCACCTCCACAAACAACCAAGAAAGTGAGATAAAAAAAGTAATGTAATGAAGAGCACCAAAACACTACAAAATAGTAAATTTTCTTACTCTACCAAGTAATAGAAGAGAGAAATGGAAAGCTTACCACCTCCACCAAAAGAACTCAAGGATAATGGAGGAGAGAAAGAGAGTACTCAAGCCTCTGTTGCAATGGTGTGGTCCCAAAATTTCTCTACTGAAGTGGTGGAGTGAAGTTGTTGCTGCAATGGAGTGCAAGAATGCTACTAGAATGCTTGAAGTGAATGCAAGATTTCTTTAGGATGTAGAGGATGAAATGCTTGTTCAAGGAGTGAATTTGAAGGAGAGAAGAAGAAAAATAGCCATATTCAGGTCAGGTGGCTGAAGGAGCATTATAATTTGACCTTCATTGAGAAGTGTAATGCCTCTGCAGGTTTAGCTATAGGAATTTGCCAAGGACATAAGCATGCCACGTGGATGTTTGCACACCATGCGGGCATCCCTGAAAAAAATCTTTTTCCGATGCTCAAAACAGGTGCCAAGTGGGATGAAAGTAGTGAGCTTATGTGTAATTAAGCCTCTGAACTTGGTTTTCTAAAGTGGAGAAGGGAAAAAAGGGGATTTGCATAGAGGGTGCAAATTCACTCTTATATAATTAAAAATTTTAAATACAAATTATAAAGTTATATTATTATAAAATAAAATATAATATATAGCATAATAGCATCAAATAAAAACTAAAAAAGAAAATAAATAAATAAATTTATTGATACTTGGTAGAGTATTTTACTTGCAAGAGGCTATAAGTAAATGGAGCCTTGACCATGTAGATACCATAATTGATCAATTTTTTTCCTATATTTTTTTATAAGAGTAAAAACTTCATGATTTTTTGAATATATGAAGTGGAAAAACTCACTCAAGACAAGACTTTGGATATCTTCATTTGAAAATATCTTTCTAAATTCAACCTTATAGCTAGTAACAACCTCCCCATCCCTATATGGTGGCACCGTCCTATGTAATGAAAGCACCTCTTTTCTATTATACTTTTGTGAAAAAAAAATGTTATAGAGATGTAACATGGTGGTCATCTTGTTCCAACAATCAATAGTAATATTTTGCATAGTTTCATAAAATGTTTCCTTTTAGTCATGTTCCTTGGCATCTATTATTGATCTTGTTTTATCCACCATGGAATCCATGCCATCATAAATTTTACTCAAACGTGGGTGATTAATATCAACATACCTAATCATGCTCATGATGGGATTGGTGAAATTTAAAACATATTCCACATGAGCCCACCACTCATTAGCTAAGATCAATGATTTTACATTTTTGGCTCATTCTATGCTTGATTTCCTCCATACACTCCATAGGTTGTTGATGACCATAGAAATAAAGGCCTCTCCCACTTTCATAAGTAATCTTAAGATGATTGTGTGAGATGCAAATCAAGTTTCGATAACCTAACATGGTATAAAAATACATGTCAAAAATAAAAAATAAAAAATTGTTTATTAAAAATAAATTTAAATTACCCTTAACAACTCCAACTTGGAGAAGGTCCTAAATATGTCTTATGACATATGATGATTAGTTACAAATATTTGGATCTCCTCATCCTCTATGTATATTTTTTTGACCCACTCAATTTGTGTGCCAATATTTTGCAATATTAAATTGAGTGAGTGGATTGCACATGGTGTCTAAAAAATGCTACTATATGTACCCTCCACTATAGACCCAATTTCCCTAAAATTTCTTGCATTGTGTATTATGAATTGGACAACATATTCAGCCTTGACCATTTCAATGGATTCTATGAGGATATTGGAAGTTAAACAACTTGCATTTTTTATTTTCCCCTCACAATTGACTTCCTTAAAAAACATCACCCCTTTAGGGGACATTGCTATTGGAAACACAAGGACAAACAACTAAGAGGGGGGGGGTGAATCAGTTGTCACAAAATATTTAATTTTTTTCAAACTTTACTTAACTTAATCTCAGATCTAATGAATGGATAGTAAACCATGAACAAACAATACATCAGAAGCACATAGAACACCAATATTTTTACGTGGAAACCCTGTTAGCGGAAAAACTATGGTGGATGTTAGTCCACAATATTATACCCTGTTAAAAGTATACAAAGAATAATGGGAATGCACATGCATTTAGGTACACTGCCTAGAGCTCATTTCTCGAATACAAGAGGGTCACTACCCAACAATACACAACAATATAGATTAGATCCATAGGGTATGAACTGAGGAGATAGCTTCTTCACAAGCTTGATTATAGTTCCAGTTAAGCACATAAAACCTTCTACACACTTCACTCAAACTTCTTCTCACTTTGCTCTACAATAAAATGATTAGAACACTATTCGCACATCTGCACTTTCTCTAGCATACATTCACTCTTATGCACACACTAAATTTTCTCAAACAATCACTCTTATATATCTATAACATGGAATTACATCAACGACCTTGTCGGCCAAAATATAAGACATTTTCAATGTTGGCCCAATTTTACAAACAAAATTTCAATGTGGATCAACCACCATCGGCTAATATCATGATGCGACCCAAAACAATATCCTCAATTGTGGAAAACATTCAAAATTAAATATTCAAGGATTTGCAACATGCCACAACCATCATGTCAGCCAAGAACATTAAGACCCAAACATATCAAGAAAAAATATTTGACCATGAAGACACCGATCAATGTGGACATACAACAAGGATAGAGAATGATCTAGAGGCATCCAAAAACAACAAGAAATGATAGAGAAATATCCACAACAATAGAAATTATCAGAAACACATAAAATTCAATCAGGAACACTAACAAAACCCATAGAAATACCGTCAGAACACAATTGTTCATAGCATGATCAAATCTTCATGCATACCTCTAAAAATTATGGTAGATGAACTGGAAACTCTCAACAATAAACCATTTATTCCACAACAATTGATCTTCAACGTACAGAACAAAACACCTTCATGACCTTCATAGTTTCACTGGAAACTCGGAACTCTTTAACAATTTTCTCAATATCCTCAACATATAAATCCTTCAATACAATAATGCTAATAGTGCTGACATCAATAACAACCACATATCAACAACACAACCACAAATTCCAACAATCTCCCCCTTTGGCATTGATGGAAACACATGATGTGAAAAACACCATCAACCTAACTCTCAATCAACACTTACTCCTTAGATTCTGACTCTTCTTCCCTGAATTCTTCTACATGATCTTCTCCCCACAAGACTCTTTACTCCAGATAAGCATCATTTTTTCACATGACTCTTCTCCCCCTTTGAAATCAATGGAAAAGATAAGCATTATCTTCCCACATACAAGCTCTGAACCACATATCTGCACATTTGACTACTCCCCTTGAGTAGCAACCATAGAAACATCAAACCAGATTAGGAAATATTCATGAAGCACACATATTAATGCAAGTAAATGCTTCTTTAGTTCAAATCAGGAGGGATAATCACCTCTAGCATCCCTCTGAGATACTCAAAAGTATCCTTTGGCAATGGCTTAGTGAAAATGTCTACAATCTGTTCTTTGGTAGGCACATACTCCAGTCTGACTTCTCTCTCACTCACTTTTTCTCTTAAGAAGTGAAACTTGATTGATTTATGCTTGGTCGTAGAGCGTAGCACCAAATTCTTTGATATGTTAATTGCACTTGAGTTGTCGCAGTATATGGCAATAGGTTCATCATATACTACACTGATATCTTTCTGCTTTTTGCTCAAAAAAGACACCAACTTCTTCCCTATGAAGAAGGCACCACCATTGGTACTCTTGCTATCATCTACATCTCCTACCCAATCCACATCAGTATATGCATTCAAAGTAAGATCATCATCCTTAGGATACCAAAGCCCAAAACCAACTATTCCTTTCAGATACTTGAAGATTCTCTTAATAATAGTCACATGACTCTTTTGGATTAGCCTAAAATATAGCTACCATACATACAAAATTCATAATGTCTAGTTTGGTTTGAGTTAAATAGAGCAATCCACAAATCATTGACCTGTGTCTTGTTTGATTTTCCTTAGGAGAATCATCATCCTATGTCAACTTACATCTGGTTACCATGGGAGTACCAACAGGTTTTGAGTCATCCATGAAAAGCTTCTTCACAATTCTCACATATTTGGATTGAGATATGAAGATCCCATTTTCTAATTGAGTAACTTGCAATCCTAGAAAGATATTCATCTCTCCAATCATACTCATCTCAAATTCACTTTTCATTTCATCAGAAAGCCTCATACATAGATTGTCATCTCCTCCAAAAATAATGTCATCAACAAAGACCTCAATAATTAACTCTTTGTCATGATCCAATTTGAAATATAGGTTGCTATCAGCAATACCTTTATTGAATCCAAGCTTCAATAAATATTTGTCTAGTCTAACATACCAGGCTCTGGGGGCTTGCTTGAGTCCATATAGAGATTTTTTCAATCAGCAAACCATGTTTTCCTTATCAGTCAGTTGAAATCCATCCGGTTGTTCAATGTATACTTCTTCTTCTAGCTCACCATTCAGAAAAGTTGACTTCACATCCATTTGATAGAATTTATAATTTTTATATGCAAAATAAGTAAGAAATAACCTTACAACTTCAATTCTGGCAACAGGGGCAAAGGCTTCTTCAAAATCAATACCTTCCATTTGTGAATACCCTTTACATACCAGTCTTGCTTTATTCTGGACCACTTCACCTTGTTCATGTAACTTATTCCGAAAGACCCATTTAGTGCCAATCACATTCTTATCTTTAGGTCTGGGAACAAGTATCCATGTATCATTCTTTTCAATCTACATCAGTTCTTCCTTCATAGCTTCCATCCAGTGTTCATCATTGCAAGCTTCATTGATATCGTTAGGCTCAATCTTGGAAATTAGGAAATACTCTTCTACAATATTTCTTCTAGTTTGCACTCCTTTATTCTTGTCTCCTATAATTTGATTTTTAGAATGATTTAGCTTAACATACCTTGGAGTTTTAAGATTCTCTCGAACTTTTGATTCTTCTATTCTTTCTTCTGCACTTGCACTTGTCTTTGCTTCCTGACAATCTTGATTTACTGGAACAAATTGAAGTTGTCTTACCAGAACATATGACATAATTTGAAGTTGATTTTGTGTCTAAATTTTTTTCCCTTTGTTTGTATTGTCTTCATTTGAATCATATCCACAATATCTGGATGATCTATTAGAATTCTCATCAACTCTAACATTTGCACTCTCAACCATTTTTCTTAGTCTTTTGTTATAGCACTGGTAGGCCTTGCTTCTAGTAGAGTAACCTAGAAAGATTCCTTCATCTCTTCTTACATCAAACTTTCCTATATTGTCATCTCTCTTGATGTAACACTTGCTTCCAAAGATCTTGAAGTATTTAACAGTAGGCTTATAACCAAACCATAGTTCAAAAGGAGTCTTACCCGAATTACCATTTACATTTACCCAGTTCAAAGTGTACACATAAGTGTTTATAGCTTCACTCTAGTATATGTGAGGCACATTTCCTTCAATCATCATTGTTCTAGCAACATCCAAAATTGTTCTGTTCTTCCTCTCTGCAACACCATTCTGTTGAGGGGTTCAGGGAGAAGATAATTGTTTTATGATTCCATGCTCTTCATAGAAAGAATTAAACTACCTGGAGGTGAATTCACCACCTATATCTAATCTTAGGCATTTGATTTTAAGACCTTTCTTATTTTCTACCATAGCTTTGAAACTTTTGAACTTTTCTAATGCTTCACATTTTTCTCTTAAGAAAGAAACCCATATCATTCTAGAATAATCATCAATAAGCAGCATAAATTACCTTTCACCATGGAGGCTTTTGGCTTTAGAAGGACCACATAGATCAGTATGCACCAGCTCTAGTAATCCATTTGAATGATGTTGTTTGCTCTGAAAAGAGTCTCTAGTCTATTTTCCCATTTGACACTCCTTGCAAATTGTGTAAGCAAGCTTCACTAGCTTAGGTAAATCTCTTACTGCTTGAGTGGAACTTACTTTGATTATGTTATCAAAATTCACATGACACAAACTTCTATGCCATAACCAACTTTCATCTACTTGAGCAATTAAACAAATTTCACTGCAACATTCAAGTGAAAAAAATTACCTTTTGTCTATTTACCTGAGGCAATTATATTTCTAGAACTTCTATATATCCTGCATCTTCCATCTTTGAAATGAAAATCATAACCCTTTTCCACCATCTGTCCAACACTTAACAGGTTGTGCTTCAAGCCTTCAACATAAAGAACATCATTAGTGTTATGCTTACCACCAAGAAAAATAGATTCTCTGCCACGAATCATACAAGCATTGTTATCTCCAAATCTTACAATACCACCATCATACTTCTCTAGACTTACAAATTTTCTTTTTTCACCAGTCATATGATGTGAGCATCCGCTGTCAATGACCCAATCATCCTTTTCTTCAATTCAAGCTGCAAGAGCTTTCTCAACTTTAGAAAATTCAGTAGCCACATGACTATTTTCCTTGATAGCAATGAAAACCCAATCATCTTCATTTCCGTTTTCTTTATTAGACTCTTCATCAGTCACACCTACTTTAGAAAAATATAATTTCTTTTGGAATCTAGATTTGTAAGGCTTAGATCTAGGAACTCTTTCAGGACACCTTCATGCAAAATGACCCATTTTAATGCAAGAAAAAAAATTTGATAGGAAACTTTCCTTTATACTTACCTTGTCCTCTACCTTCTTTCTTCACAATTAGTGCTTCCAACTCTTCTACCTCTCTTTCTTCATCTTCAAGTTGTTTCATTTCTTCTCCATACTTGAATGTATTTCTAGAACTCTCTCCTGGATCATATCTTTGCTTGTTTCTTCTAGATATAGTAGCCTTGAATGCAGTTTTAGTCTTAGGAGAAGATTCACCAAATTGCTCAACTCAAAGGCAACAAGTTTACCAATCAGTGTATTTCTTGTCACATTCATCAATGATCTAGTTTCTTCAATAACATGAGCCTTCAATTTGTAGGAGGGAGGAAATGATCTGAGCACTTTAGCCACAATTTATTCCTCTTCTAGGGTACCACCGACACATCTAATACCCATCACTATTTCATTTACTCTTTGCATAAAACAAGAAATATTTTTATCTTCACCCATCTTCAAATTTTCATACTTTCCTTTCAAACTCTGTAGCTTAGCCATCTTCACATGTACATCTCCTTCATACAAAGTTTCTAGCTTCGTCCACATCTCATGAGTTGTCTTTAGACCTATCACATTTTTCATTTCTGAATCTGTTAGAGCACTCAGCAAAGCTTCCATAGCCCTGACATTATTCTCAACCTCTTTAATCTCATCAACAGTGGAAGGACCATTTTGAGGAATAACATATCTATTCTTTGTAATTTTCCAGAAGGGTTCACTAATACACCTCAAATGACACTCCATCCTAGTTTTCCACAATGAGTAGTTTGTTCCATCGAATCTAGGACTATCCTACTTGTATTATGCCATCTCAGATCACCTCAAGCTTTTAAAATTCTTCAAAGGAACCTACTCTGATACCAATTGTTGGAAAAAAAAGGACATACAACTAAGTGGGGGTGAATGAGTTGTCACAAAATATTTAAACTTTTTCAAACTTAACTTAATCTCAGATCTGATGAATAAATAGTAAACCATGAACAAACAACACATGAAAAGCACAAAGAACATGAGGATTTTTATGTGGAAACCCTGTTAGGGGAAAAACCATGGTGGATGTTAGTCCATAATATTATACCTGTTAAAAGTATAAGAAAAATAATGGGAATGCACATGCATTTAGGCACACTGCCTAGAGCTCACTGCTCAAATACAAGAGGACTCATTGCCCAACAATACACAACAATACGGACTAGATCCACAGGGTATGAACTGAGGAAATAGCTTCTTCACAAGCTTGATTATAGTTCCAGTTAAGCACAAAAAACCTTCAAACTTCACTCAAACTTCTTCTCACTCTACTCTTCAATCGAATGATTAGAACACTATTCACACATCTACACTTTCTTTGGCATACATTCACTCTTATGCACATACTAACTTCACTCAAACAATCACTGTTATATATCTGCAACATGGAATTACATCAACAACCTTGTCGGCCAAAATATAAGACATATTTTCAATGTCGACCCAATTTTACAAACTTTCAATGTGGATGAACCATCATTGGCTAATATCATGATGCAACCCAAAAAAATATCCTCGAGCATGCCAAACATTCAAAATTAAATCTTCAAGGATCCATAACATGCCACAACCATCATGTCGGATAAGAATATGAAAAACTGAATATACCAAATTTTTTTTTGAACCATGAGCACACCGATCAACACAAATGTACAACAAGGATAAAGAATGATCTAGAGGCATCCACAAACAACGTGAACTAATAGAGAAATATCCACAAAAACAAAAATTATCAGAAACACATAAACTTCAATCAGGAACACTGACAAAACCCACAAAAATACTGTTAGAACACAACTGTTCATAGCACAATCAAATCTTCACGTGGACCTCTAAAACTTATGGTAGATGAACTAGAAACTCTCAAAAATAAACCCTTTAGTCCACAACAACTGATCTTTAATGTATAGAACAAAACACCTTCATGACCTTCACAGTTTCACTGGCAATTTGGAACTCTTCCTTTAACAATTTTCTCAATATCCTCGACATATACAACCTTCAATACAATAATGCTAATAGTGTTGACATTAATGACAACCACATATCAGCAACACAACCACAACTTCCAACAATTTCTATAACATTGATTGATTGTTCTATTTCTGTAATCTTTTCATCCATAAGAAATGATAGAAACACTTGTTTCAAGCCATTTATCCTTGATTACTCTCAATAGTTCATCTATTGAAGCTTTCTCCTTTGATAATAAGGTGGTTCATACCTTTTCATACCTAGGATGAATATAATCATAAGCATTAGAAATGGATGTCACCATTTCCCACCAATAAGGTGATCTAACATGGTTGAAAGGAAGCCCATTTCCATAGACGCAACAAGAAATGCTCTAATATGCAATATCCCTCATTTCATTTTTGAATACATTCTCCAATGGGCCTCTTTTTTGTGTAATCAAATATTATCTCCTTCAGAATATGGTGGCATTTTCATGAAAGGATGTGGGATAACTAGTTGTGATAAGCCACTAGGAGGCCTTTTCAAGCTTCTATTTGCAAGAGGATGTCCAATAGCCTTTTATTTATTATATTTCATGTCAACCTCCTCTTATTATTTAATATAAGCCAATATTTGGTGTTTTGGCAACCCTTTTTATTTGGCCAGAGTCAAAATTTTATTCCTAGTAAAGGAATAGTGAATAAGTGAGCTTTCACTCAAAATTACAAGCTCTTATACTAAGTTCCACATTGGCTACAATGCCAAACATAACGCCATCACCAATAATTTTTTGAATCATTTTTGTATGTTGTTAAAAGGTAATGATACACCATATTTCAATTGACTCTAGATTTAGGCCAACTTAATTAGAACTACCAATCATTTTATATAAACCTAAAATAAAAAATTATAAATTAATAACACAAATTATAATGTTTTATTATGCATAAATAGTTTTTAAAAAAAATCAAAATTTTCCAAGAAAGCTAAAAAAACCTTGATTTTTTTTAAAAGCTTGAAAAATCTTCAAAAAATTATTGAAAACTTGAAAAAATGAAAGATTCACTTACCTTTGATGGTTAGATATTCTTTGTTTATCTATTTTATTTTTTGTGGCCTTAGTGTCCAATTTCTTGAATACTTAGACATCTAGCATCTTAGCTTCAGAAGTTTGGAAAAAGAACATGATTTGGAAGTACTAATTGCTAAGCAATTGCCAATATTTTGTGATTTCATATTTTTATCAATTACTTGGAAATCTTGGCATCTAGAAAGGATCTATTTTCATGGGATGAATTCATTTAAAATTTTATATATAATTGAAACATAGATTTTTGGGACCTTGTGGACTACTCTTGCACTTCTAGGGTTTTTCAGCTAAAAGGAGAGAGATAGGGCCAAAAATGCTAATGTATCACTCAAATTAGGATGTATGAAATGTTGCTTAATGTAAATGAACTTAACTAAATGCAACTGACTAATTTGAATGACTGAAAATAAATGCAAAAGTGCAATTACAACTATGTTTGAAAACACATTATGATATGCAAACAACTATGTAAATGAAGAAATAATGCAAAATAGAGAGTACAGAGATGAATTTGAGTGCACTTGGATGAATTCTGATGATTCTAGAGTGTTCTGAATGCTGATGGAAATTACTAAATTTTCACAGTGGGACTCATTCATCAGGGTGGCGAATTAGTCCTCCTCTTGGTGAAAAAGTGTTAGGAGCTCGTTTTTGTCTATCGGGATTCAAAATCTAACAAAATTCAGATTTCCAGTCCTAAGGTGGGACTCATTCACCACAGGTGGTGAATCAATCCTCTCCCAAATTTATGAAAAATCAGGAGATAACTCTGCAACACCAGATCTGGAAAAGTCTACTTGTTGACTTGCCAAAGTCAGTTCTGCAGAAAATGGACAAATAACTCTCTCCAAGCTTGATTTTGAATCAAGTTGACTTGAAGCATCTAGTTGACTTGGAAATCAATCTTCAACACCTAATAAAATGTCACATTTTCATAAAAAGAGTTACAAACAAACATGCAATAGGGTAAAAATGATTTAAGGATAGTGAACAGGGGTTTGCCTTGGTCAAACCCAACTTTTGGTAATTAAACCCTTGAAAAGATAATGAAATGAAAGAGAAAGATAAACTAATAGCATACAAGTGCTATCAACTTACCTAGCCCTTGATAATGCAAGTTTGAAGTAATGTAAATGGCTGCCTCAAAGTGCTTGAATAGTTCTTGAAAAGATGATGCAAAATGCTTGAATGCTTGAATGAGTGAGGAGATTGTAGGAGATGTAAAATGAGGTGAAAATCACTTATTTATACAATTCTTGTGCCTTAGTATCCGTTCATACCTCATCACAGGCTGACATCAAGTGATTTTGAATAAAATCTCGAAAGGAAATTTGAAATATTTTGGATTTGGGGCCAAGGGGGACTCATTCCCACCCATGGCGAATGGGTCCCACCTAGGACCTAAAAACATGTGTCGGGAAATATGTTGTATTTAATGTTATTTGTTGGGATAACATTAAAAAATACACTTGATTACAACTTATGATGGCATAAAGAAACCAAATAAAGCATGAGAAGGGTGTAAATAGTGAAAATATGCCTAGAAGAGCATGAAAGCTTGTTACAAGACTTTACAACACTTTAAAATATGACTTTTTTAGTGATGAAAAGGTGGTTTTTAGGTAAATTTCATTAAATAGAGTTTAGAAGAATGTAGAAATATTTTACAGCACTTCACAACACCTTCACAAGACATCGTTACTTGAGTTTTAGTACCTAAATATGCATGTTCAAGCCATGTTACAACATAAAATCAGAGCAAAATAGTTCCAACACCATGAAACAAGACCTAAAATTCCATGAAAATGACAAGGGGCCATTTTTCTAGTACACAATAATAAGATTTTAAGTCTCTAATTTTTTATTTGAGGAAGTATCATGGGGTTTTTTGTACACCCTTCTATTGTCATCCTAAGAAAGGATAATTATTTGTCTTATCAAAAACCTTCTTGACGCATCTCAAATGACTTGATATTTTTCCTTATCTTTATGGACTCATACCTACACTAGACACACTAGGGAGTAAATCAACATGGGGTATTATTAGTGATCATGTTGTAAGAGATTTTTTTTTTTTTGATGTTGATACTATATGTGGTGTATTTGACATTGAGTATCCCCACACACTTTAGAATAAACTTTGGAAGATATATGGAGACCCTCATATCTCTCTATACCCAAAGTATGTTAATAAAAATTGTCTCATTCCCCTTACATTTATAGATTTCATACCCTTTGATGATGATACTTTAGAGGAGATTACATATATTATAGGTCTTACATATTCCAATGGTTCAAAGAATTGTCTTCATGTTCCCACTCTTCAGATCGAGACCCCATATTCATCATTTTTCCTGACCATCTTAGTATTACCATATCCTTAGACCCTATTGGTTTAGTTTAACAAAACATTCATCTACTTTCAAACATAGATACTTGGGATTCATATCTTGTAGACATATCATCCTTGTTTGTAGAGTCTTATATCACAAATTTGGAGTATTACTTTGTAGACATTCATCTCCTATTTGAGTACATCCACATCATCAATGCTAGCCCATCATCTTTATCATTTTTGGAGATTCTTATATATTAGTTTTCAATAGGTTTTTAAATTGATTTAATCTCATTTTGACATGTGGACACTTGAGCAATTTTTAGAGATAAAAACCATTTGGATTTGGATTCTTGATTCTTCAATCTTTTGGGAATGGATTTTCCAATCACTAGTGGATTTGTTTCTTCCTAAGGTGAGAAATTTTGTTTGTAGGTAATTGATCACTTTTTGTCTTCAAGCATTCATCACGGGAACAAGAGATATTTCTTTATTGGGTGATGGTAAACTATTCAAGCTTAGAAAAATTATTGCTAGGTGTGGCTGGTACAACACTTATATCAAAGAACCCCAAATTTTAAAAGATCCACACTCCAAACTACAAAAGAAAAATAAAATCTTTCCAATAACCCAATCACAACATTCAAAAGCAATAGTTTTATATGAATTTAGTTAGAGAGTAAAATAGAGCTTTCAAGATACAAATATGATTCATGGAGTATAGAGTCAATGACATTTAAAATTCAATTTCATTTAGGAAAACAACAGTCTAAGTTCTCAACACCATAAAAAAATACTTCACTTCTATTTCTTAGAAAATAACACAAAAATAAACAACATTTCATGTGGCAACAACTATTGACAAAGCCCACCAATTTTTCTAGGATGGGGAATAACTTAGAACTAATTTCAAAACTTAGAGGTTTCAACACAAAAAAAACCAATTCATTCCTAGCCGTGTCCTCTACTCACCACGCCTTAGCCACAACAAGAAAATATTTTTCTGCTTCTCTTTCCTTCGGTCCAAATTCATCCTTTTCCCTTGGAAACTATTCCACCACAATTCAACATCCTCTTGTAACTGTCCTCTTTGAATTGGGTGCTATTTTTTTTTTGTTTGTTTCAAAATTGGCTTGGTTCCTCTCTTCCAATAAATGTTCCCTTCTCTATTTTGAAAACAAAGTCCCTTTACATCAAATGGAGGCATTCTTTTCTAACTGCCTCAAACACCTCCTCTCAAAACAAAGAAATACAATTCAATTGGCTTGAAACCATAGCTTGCCATTTGTCATAACAAATAAGGAAAAGAGAAGCCGATGCAAGTTCAAAGCCAAAATTGAAAAAAAAATCAAAACCAAACTATGCAAATCAAGATTAAGCGATGCAAAAGGGATGATGCCCCTACATCAGGCTCCTCAGGGGAAGTAAAGGTTCATGAAATCCCATTCATGAGGTCATTGATGGAATGACTAGAGGTGACAATCTTAGGTATAGTTAACCATGAAGTATCCTCCAAAAGATGACCATGCCACTTGACCAGTTGCTTGAAATAATCCTTGCCTCAAGTCTTCCTCAATAACTATTTGTCCATAATGCATTCAATTTCCAATGAAATGGGTTTGATCATGTGCTGATCATTAGTGGATTTCAACTCCAACTCAGCTGCTTCATCTTTTGTAGCACTTTTATATGGGTATAAATCTGCTACACTGAAGATTGGTGAAATCCCCATGCCTAGAGGAAGATTGACCTCATAGGTACTCACTAAAAAATTGTGAAGGATCTTGCTGGACAAACTTTTTTCATCTTCAGTTTATTATAGCCACCTGTAGGAAATATTTTTTTGCTAAGATGTGCTAACACAAGGTCACCCACCTGAAAATGAACTTCCCTACACTTCTTATTAGCATACTTTTTGTATTGTTGATTGCTTCCTTCAATGTTCATCTTCACCTCCTCATGAAGGTCATGAATAACTTGAGAAAAATCCTCACCATTTTCACTTCATTTCTCCATGTCACCAAGATTTCTGAGTTCCAATACACCCTTGGGATGTATGCCATAAACAACATAAAAAAGATTGAACCCTGTACTTTGATTTGGAGAGTCATTATAAGTGAATTCTACTTGTTCCAAAGCCATATCAGGGCTCCCAATTGTTTTCCCAACAAGGCACCTTAACAAGTCACCAAGAATTCTATTCGCCACCTCAGTTTGGCCATCCTTCTGGGGTGATAGGCTGAATTGAAAGTAAGCTGTGTTCCCAACTTTTTCCAAAGAGTTCTCTAGAAATTCCCAACAAAATTTGTATCTCTATCTAACACAATACTCTATGGAATTCCATGTAAACAAACCACTTCTTTGAAAATCAGATTAGCAATATGGGTTGCATCACTAGCCTTTTTACATGGAATAAAATGCACCATTTTAGAGAACCTATCCACAACTACAAATACTGAATCATTGACCCTTTGAGTCTTAGGAAAACCAAAAAAAAAGTACATACTTATAGAATCCCATGGTCGAGATGGAACCAAAAATGGTTGATACAACCCTGTATTTTGAATTCTTCCCTTGGCATGCTGACATACCCTACATCTCTCTACATACTTCTTCACATCAACCCTCATTCTTGGCCAATAGTAGTGCGTACTCAACTACAAATAAGTTTTATCTTGTCCAAAGTGTCCTCCTAGATTACCATTATGCTTCTCTTTCAAGAGATTGTCCCTCATTGAGCCCTAAGATATGCACAATTGATTGCATTTGAACAAAAAAACCTCCTATATAATATAATCCTACCAAGGTCCTCTATTTCTACTAATTGGACAGTTGCAAGCTTCACAAAAATCTTTAAAATCTACATCATTTGCATACAACTCCTTCAAACTGTCAAAACTAACACTGTTAGCCCAAATTTCATGCAACAATAAACACCTACTTAATGTGTCAACAACCTTGTTTGTTTGCCCACTTTTATGCTTCAACACAAAATTATAACTTTGCAAATACTCTACCCACTTGACATGCCTTTGATTTATCTTATGTTGACTATTAATGAACTACAATGCATGGTTATCTGTGTACATAACAAACTCTTTAGGACGAAGGTATTTCCTCCACTTCTTCAATGATTACACCAACACATAGAACTCAAGATCATAAGAAAAATATTTATTTTTACTCTCATTCAATTTCTCACTGAAATAAGCCATTGGTTTACCTTCTTGAATAAGAACAGCCCCTATTTCTAAGCCTCTGGAATCACGTTCTACTTGAAATACTTTTTTGAAATCAGGCAATGCAAGTATAGGTTGCTCAGTCATTCTATGCTTAATAAATTTAAAACTCTTTTCAGTCTCTTTTGTCCATATAAATTGATTTTTAGACCCCTTAATGGTTTCAAGTATGGGAGAAATTACATGACTAGAATTTCTAATGAACTTCCTGTAAAAGCTAGCAATCCCATGAAAACTCCTTACCTCAGGTGCACTTCTTAGTGTTGGCCAATCAATGATAGCCTATACCTTATTATTATCCATTTTTAGCCCTTCACTGGATACCACAAAACCCAAATAAACCAATTCAGTTTGCATAAACATACACACTTCCTCAAATTAATTTTCAACTTCTCTTCATGCAACCTCATCATCACCATCCTCAAATGCTATAGATGCTCCTATTTAGACTTGATTAACAACAAGATATTGTAAAGATACATAATAAAAAACTTCCCAAGAAAAGTTTTCAAGACTTCATTCATGAGTCTTATAAAGTTACTGGTACATTTGTGAGCCCAAAAGGCATAACCAACCACTCATACAGTCCATCATTAGTTTTAAATGTCAGCTTCCACTCATCTTTAGGTTTGATCTAAATTTGATAGTAACCACTTTTTAGATCTATCTTCAAAAAATACTTTACACCACCAAAGAAATCCATCAAATCATCTATTCTGGGAATCAAAGATGTGTATTTGATAGTTATCTTGTTAACGGCTCAAGAGTCTATTCACATTCTCCATTCATTTTCCTTCTTAAGCACCAAGACTGTAGGCATTGCACAAGGACTCAAACTCTCTCTTATCAACCCTTTTCATAGTAACTCCTCAAGTTTCCTTCTAATCTCTTCATTCTCTTGGGGTGTCAACCTGTATGTAGCCTTATTTGGAAGGCTAGATCCTAGGATTAAATCCATGTGATGGCTAATGCTACGCATAGGAGGCAACTAATTAGAAAAATCAATTGCAACAATATCCTTATGTTCATCCAAAATTTCTTGTACCTCCTTGGGTAGATCCTCCAATTTTGTAATGGTAAGCAACTCCTTAGGTTTGAGCACCAAAGAAAGTCCCATTTCCTCCTTCATGATATGCAAGAACTCTTTTCCACTCACCAAAATTATCTTACTACTACTACTACTACTACTATCTTCTTCTTGTTCATGCATAGGCAACAAAGTATGTTTAATGCCATCCTTTTCAAAGGTATATGTTTTACTCCTCCCTTCATGCATGACCTTTTTATCAAACTTCCAAGGCCTACTCAACAATATATGACACATGTCCATAGGCATGGTGTCACAAATCACACTATCCTTATAACTTCCAATTTAAAATTATACTACATCTTGTTCATGTACTAACAATTGATGCCCTTCCTGAAGCCAAGAAACTCTATAAGGTGTGGGGTGCTTAGTCCTCTTCAATCCTAACTTATCCACAATTTCTATAGCCACTAAGTTATCCATACTACCACAGTCAATAATCAATTTGTAGCACTTACCTTTTTCCTTGCACTTCATCTTCAATAGAGCTCTTCTTTGTTCTAGTTATTTACTCTCCTTCGGTGGCTTCAACATCACTCTTTTGAACAACAAAGACTCTAGTTTCAGGTTCCTTTGTATGATGTATAGGTGATCCCACACTTTCTTGTTCAGCTTGCATGATCTTTGTGCTTCTTTCTGGCCTTATGTGCCCTTCTTTCACATACTCCAAACACTCCCAAATCTTATGACCAAATTACTGATTGCATTTAAAACATTTACCTGCAAATCCTCTTCCTCTTCCTTGATAACCACCTCTACCAAATGATCTACCTCCTTTTTTTTGATAACCTCCTCTTTTTGGATTAGTTGATCCACTAGAACTTCCAACCTCTTCATGATGATGATTTTTCTATCCCCTACCAGACTGTGGTCCTCTTCCTCTAAAGCCTCTTCCTCTTTTCCTTGCTGATTTTGCTTCCTCACAAGCTTCTCCTCTACCTTAATGAGAAACTAATAGGCCTCCTCAAGAGTTCGTGGAGACACTAAAATTAACTCATCCTACAAACTATATTTCAAACAATTCAAATACCTCACACCTTTTCCATATCCTCTTCACTATGGCTTGGCCAAATAAATTTTTTGTAGAACTCTTCCATGTATTCCTTGACTAACATATTTTTCTTTTTTAGATTGTGTAGCCTTTTAAAAAGATTCATTTGGTAATCTACTGGTAAGAACTTTTTCTTCAATTTGGAAACCATTCAATCCCAAGAAGAAATATTCTTCTTATTTTTCTTGCATCTTTAAGCCTACACGTAATCCCACCACATTATTGTGTGGCCTTTCAATTGTGTAGAGGAAAACTTCACTTTCCTTTCCTCTTCCACTCCTTCATATTTGAAATACTTATCCAAATCATTAATCCAGTCTAGAAGCTCCTCTCCATTCAGACTTCTAGAGTATGGAGGAACTTCAATTGATGGCTTGTCTCCCACTTTCATCACAACTTTGATCAATCTCTCTTCAACCCTTTCTGGTTCTTCTTGGTCTTCATCATTGGCTTGGGGTTTCTCTTCTTCTGCAACTTCACTCACATCATCTTCCATTACTCCTCTTCATTGTGCTTTTTCCATTGCATCCATTCTTGTCACCATATTTTGTAGCATCTCCAAAATTATGTCTTCATGGCCTCTTTTACCACCACCCCGATCCTCATCTCATCGCCCTTGGTGGAATTCTACCCACTTTTGAATTTTCAAATCTCATGTGTATCTGATACCAAAATATGATGGAAAACTCTTCAAACTCAGACAAATTAATGCTAGGTGCGGTTGGGACAACACTTATATCAAAGAATCCCAATTTTAAAAGATCCACACTCTAGGCTATAGAAGAAAGATAAAATCTTTCCAATAACCCAATCACAACATTCAAAAGTAATAGTTGTCTATGAATTTAGTTAGAGAGTAAAATATAGATTTCAATATACAAATTCAATTTATGGAGTATATAGTCAACAACATTGAAAATTCAGTTTTCATTCAAGAAAATAATAGTCTAAGTTCTCAACACCATCAGAAAATACTTCACTTCTATTTATTAGAACAAAACAAAAAAATCAACAAAATCTCATGTGCCAACAACCATTGACAGAGCCCACCAATTTTTCCATGATGGGGAGCAACTTAGAATTGATTTCAAAACTTAGAGGTTTCAACACAAAACAAAAACCAATTCATTCCTAGCTTTATGACCTAAGATAATTTCTCAATTTTATTTTCATAGATATCCAATCCTTCATCAACTTTCATACCATACTGTAGTGTAGAAAAATGTATCTTTGGAAATTTTCACGCTCATTTGGGTCTATCTCGTGGATGTTGGCCTATTTTTGCCTTGATTTAATGTTGTAATGTGGTCAACACATTCACATTAGGTCTTCGACCCTTGTGAATTAATAAGAAATTTATGATGCCTTGAAAAAGTGTTGTGAAGTGTTTTAACACACCTTCACACTTTTCTAGGACCTTATTATTATATTTCACCTAAACAACCTCTTTTCATCACTTACCAAGCCTTATTTAAAAGTGTTGTAAATTGTTGTAACAAAATTTCACGCTTTTTTAGGCTTTTCATCAATAATTTGACTCTTTCTTATGCTTAATTGGCCCCATTTTACACTTACATGCCTTACTTAAGTCCATTTTTGAAAATAATCCCAATAAACATCAATTAATACATTTAATTTTCAAAACCCACTTAAAATGCCTAAGTGGGACCCATTTGCCACTAGGGCGAATGAGTCCCTTTTGGCTCAAAAATCAAAATTAATTCAAATTTCTAGTGGGATATTATTTTCTAAGACCTAAGGTCGGCCTGTGATGAGGTATTTTCAAGAAATATGCATAATTGTGTATAAATATAATTTTTTCCTCTCATTTCAGCCCCATTCATTCATTCAATCATTCAAGCAATCATCAATCATTCACTTAAGCATTCTAGGCATTTCAAGCATTCTCAAGTTTACATTCATTGGAGCTATTACTTGCATGTATTTAGATTTCTACTTCAAGGGTTTGGTGAGTTGTAGCATTGCATGTTGTTCATTCATCATTTCTCTTTCCATTTCATTTCATTTTCAAGGGTTTAATTACCAAACCGGGGTTTGACCAAGGAAAACCCCTATTCACTAACCCTCAACAATTCCCCCCCTCTTTGCATGTGTTTTGCAGGTTTAGTGTGTGGATTTGTCAAAGAGAAAGGTTGGAATTTTTTTCAACAATTTATCAAATTCATTCAAAGTTTTCAAAGCCCTAAAAGAAGCTTGGAGAACACCTACAGGTCAAATTTTGTAGTTTCGGATCCAAGAAGCTATCAAGAACTAAAGTGCAGACCAGGAGCTACAGGTTCCACTTTTGAATTTCTCAAAATTAGGAAGTGGATTGATATGCCATTAGTGGCATATGAGTCCCATTTCTAGGCTTGAAAAAAGGTTTTTACAGTTTTGAGTACCTAGTTGTCTAAAACCTGTTCCTACAGAATCTTTCTGAAACAAGACTAAGTTGCCCAACTTGGTGTATGAGTCCCAATTGGCTTCAAAAGTGAATTCTACAAGATTCCAGAGCTCCATTCCATCCCTTTCCAGTATCGAGGTGCACACTTTTAATCTCCTAAGTTTCTATTATAGTTTACTTGCATTTTTAGGCCATTTTGCATATCACAACGTGTTTTCAAACATTTTTGCATTTTCTTAGTTTTTCATTAGTATTTAATCTATTTTATCAATTATTTGCATCTAGGATATTCCCCTTTGACATATTTCAATCATCATTTACATTGGAATCTCTAGGGAATATTCTTGAGTGAGCAATTAAGACTTTTGGGTACCTCTCTCCTTTTAGGTGTAAAATCCTAGAAGTGTAAGAGATCCACGCACCCAAAAATATTTGGTTCATTTTGGTGAACCTACATTTAGATCATCATATTTCTTATTTAGAGTGTATTTACATCCTAGGAATAGCTTACATTAGCATTGCATTACATTTTGCATTGTTTAATTTGCATTTTAAGGTTTCTAAATTTGCATTAGTGAAAAGCTCATATAGCTTGCATTTTTGCATTTCATTTAATTCAAAATCATTAAAATTATGAATATTCATATTATACCTACATCAAAAAATATAAAAATCATAAAATTTTTTTCTAAAATTCTAAATTTTTTCAAAAAAATCACTACCTGGACTCATTTGCCACCCTGGGCGACTTAGTCTAGTTGCACATTTTGCATTGAAATTTATGTCATTTCCAGTTCATTCTTTGCATTTTTTTTTTTTTTGTTACATTTTTGTTGATGTTTCTAGATTTTCTATTTCATTCAATTTCTCACATTTAGTCTACTTGCATCATGGATATGTGTTTTAATAAACTTTGGATGTCATTAAAATCCTTAGTTGATATGTCAAGCAATTCCTTTAGAACTAATCCTAATGAAATTGAACTTCCACATGTTCCTTCAATTCCTCATGAATGTCCTCATCGTGATTTTGACATCATTGGAGAAGATGATGAAAGCATGAATAAGTTCCTAAATGATTTCCTTGACAACCTTGAAGCTAATACATCCTTTTATCCATCCATGAACAAACAAGACCTTCCTCCAATACCAACTCCTAAGATGTTTGGTTACTTACATCTTGAAGCAAATGAAGAACCCAAGTTCCCTACACAAGGTGAACCTAGTTCTTCTAAACAATCAACAACTCAACCATTCTATGATAATAAAGTAACAAACACTCCAATCAACCTTGAAGAAACATATGGAAAAGGTTTTACAATTTTGAGCAAACAAGGATGTGATACAACAACTGAACATAGCATTCATAAACTCTTAGAGAAAACGTCAAGATAAAAACACAAGGTTAGGATATCTAGATTCCTCTCATAACAACATGCCTCCTAGAGAATATCTAAGGCTTTGTGATGAAGACACAATGATCTTTGATTCTCCTCCTAATCTGAATGTCCTCCTTCCTCGAGAGCAACCCTTGACTGATAACAATGACAAGGATGAGAGGATCATTTTGGGTCCCCCTCCTTCAATTTGAGAAACAGGTGAATCTAGCAAACACAAGAGGCCTTACAAGTTACAAAAACTAAAGTTTCCTCTGCATCCACCACCTGAATGTGAAAGGAAATTACAAATAATTTTAAACAAAGGACTCATACTATTATCACCTATGAATAGGTTGGTAATATATCCTAAAGATGCCAACATTCCACATTGTGTGTATCATCGCGTTCTATAAAACACTCCAATGATTCTATAAAACACTCTCCAACTCCTTGTCATGTCTTAGTTGTAGAAAATTCCCTTTTCACTATTACATGACCTTTCCCATCACCTACCTTAGCTCATTCTTTCCTTACACCTAGTGGGGGCTCAAAGTTGCTAGCCTTGTCCTAGTAATGCATTTTCCATTGTCCCTTAGCTGTCTTATGCACCTTCCGCTTATACCGACTGAGATTGGGAAGTGGATAATCTTCTCATAGGTTGACTCATATTTGACTTACTAGTCTTTTACACTTTTATCTTTTATCTTTTTCTTTTATGTGTTTGCATGTGCATAATGTGATCCCCCATGATGTTATATTTGATATCCTCTCTCTCTTTGTGACATTTCTCTATTTGTACCTTCATTATTCTCTATGCCATGCATCACTTTCAAATTTTTCTTTTGTCTTTTTCTTGTGTTTTCCTTTTGGGGATGATGGAAGGCATTGAGACATCCATGTCTCTTTCATGTTGACCCAAAAGGATTTTCTTTTTCTTTGCTTTTTCTTTTGTCTTTTTCTTGTGCTTTCCTTTTGGGGATAGCACAAGGAATTGAGACATTCATGTCTCTTTCATGTTGACCCAAAAGGCCCTTTTCTTTTATCTTTTTCACTTGTCTTTTTCTTTCTGGCTTGTATTTTCCTTTTGGGGATGATGCAAGGCATCAAGACATTCATGTCTCCTTCATAGTGACCTAAAATATTTTCATTTTTCTTTCACCTTTCCTTTTTAATTTGGCTTATGTTTTCCTTTTGGGGATGACACAAAGAATTGAGACACCCTATGTATCTTCCATGTTGACCCAAAAGGTTTTTCTTTGTTTTTTCTCTCTTTGTGTCATTCTTCTAGTTCTATGTATTTGGGGGATGATGACAGTTCCAAACTCCTTACAAAACATTATAGCAATGAACATACTGACCCCAAATCCATAGATCCCTTATGTTTTTAGTGTTTTCATTTTGGGGGCAACCCCTTCCTTTTCTTTCTTTTTCCTTCACATGACGTAGCCTTACTTGGAAACATATGACTTGGAATAAGGGCTTTCCAAGTTGGCTCTCATGTCTTCCTTTTTTTTTTTTGCAATTTTCATTTTCTACTTTAAAGTAATTTCTCATAGTGCGGTTGTGTAGCAATTCCTTTAAAGTGTGGGCATACATTAGCATTATTCTTTTTGCATTTTCCTTTTCTTGGTTCTTAATGCAGCCTTCTTACTTCATACGATGCGTTTTGTCGCTTTGTGGATGAAATTGGGTGTAATTTCCTTCATGAGTGTGATCTATCTTAGCATATTACATTCCTCTTGGTGGCTCGATGTGACACACTACATCCCCTAAGCTGTAAATTTTCTATTCTTTGATCGGTCCTCTCTTGGAGACATTATGTTCCCTAAGTTAAAAACCTCACATTAACTAAGTAAGAATCCTTTGAAGATTCTTTGCATGTTGCATTTTTCATTTTTTATATGGCCACGTTGCATAACACAACTTGCATTCATGTGGTACCATTGCGTTTGTTCATGAGTTCTAAGCATATGAAGTTTTTCTTGTCTCATGAAGCTTAAAAAGTCATTTTCTTTTATGGTGCCTTATTAAAGTTATCAAGAGGTATAACTTTGGTATGGTTGAGTGGGAAGCCCAATCCGAGGCATGAATTTCCCCATAGCCACCTGTGTGTGTGTGAGTGCATACTAGCCACGAGTGTATGTTTCTCACCTTCTAAGACTTATCACCTTGTGGATAGCCATGAGTTCCATTGCCTCAGAGTGAGTATGCATTTTTTGAAGAAAAAAACTAGATTTGATCCACAATGGGATGGAAAAATGATTGAAGCTTGATCCAATTTTCTCTTTCCTTCTCTTTTTCCTTTTCTCTCTTTCATTCTTTACATCATTTTTCATGTGTGTTACTTTGTGCTTATGTTTGGTTTTCCATGGGATCTTGATTCTGGGGGCTTGATCATCCTCTTAATTGTTGTTGTCTTATTTTTCTAGCATGGGTGCATTTGGATCCCTCTTGATGTGCATGTTTGGCTACTTTAGTGTGAGTTTGAAGCAGGTTCATCCTCTCACTAAAGTGGGGGCTAAATGTAGCATAGAAAAATGTATCTTTGGAAGTTTTCACATTCATTTGGGTCTTTCTTTTGGATGTTGGCCTAATTTTACCTTGATTTAATGCTGTAATGTGGTCAACACATTCACATTAGGTCTTGGACCCTTGTGAATTAATAAAAACTTTATGATGCCTTGCAAAAGTGTTGTGAAGTGTTGTATCACACCTTCACACTTTTCTAGGACCTTATTATTATATTTCACCTAAACAACTTCTTTTTATCACTTACCAAGCCTTATTTCAAAGTGTTGTAAAGTGTTGTAACAAAATTTCATGCTTTTCTAGGCTTGTCATCAATAATTTGACCCTTATACTTTAATTGGCCCCATTTTAAACTTACAGGCCTTACTTAAGAGTATGTTTTAAAATAATCCCAATAAAAATCAATTAATACATTTAATTTTTGACACCCACTTAAAATTCCTATGGGACCCATTCGCCACTAGGGGTGAATAAGTCCCCTTTAGCTCAAAAATCAAAATAATTTCAAATTTTTGGTGAGATATTATTTTCTAAGACCTAAGGTCGGCCTATGATGAGGTATTTTCAAGAAATATTGCATAATTGTGTATAAATATAGGGTTTTTCCTCTCATTTCATCCCCATTCATTCATTCAATCATTCAAGCAATCATTAATCATTCACTTAAGCATTTAGGCATTTCAAGCATTCTCAAGTTTGCATCCATTGGAGATATTAATTGCATGTTTTTAGATTTCTACTTCAAGGATTTGGTGAGTTGTAGCATTGCATGTTGTTCATTCATCATTCTCTTTCCATTTCATTTCATTTTTAGGGGTCTAATTACCAAACTAGGGTTTGACCAAGGAAAACCCCTATTCACTAACCCTCAACAATTTCCCCCCCTCTTTGCATGTGTTTTGAAGGTTTAGTGTGCAGATTTATCAAAGAGAAAGGTTGGAAAAGTTATCAACAATTTATCAAAGTCACTCAAAGTTGTCAAAACCCTAAAAGAATCTTGGAGAACACCTACAGGTCAAATTCTGCAGTTTCAGATCTAGAATCTTGTCAGGAGCTGAAATGCAGACTGGGAGCTATATGTTCCACTTTTGAATTTTCCAAAATCAGGAAGTGGACTGGTAAACCATTAGTGGTGTATGAGTCCCTATAGGTTTTTGTAGTTCTAAGTACCCAGTTGTCTACAACTTGTTCCTGCAGAATCTTTCTGAAACAGAACTAAGTTTCCCAGCTTGGCGTATGAGTCCTAGTTGGCTTCAAAAGTGAATTGTGCAAGATTCCAAAGCTCCATTCCATCCATTTTGAGTCTCCAGGTGCAAACTTTTAATCTCCTAAGTTTCTATTACAATTTACTTGCATTTTTAGGCCATTTTGCATATCACAACATGTTTTCAAATATTTTGCATTTTCTTAGTTTCCATTAGTATTTAATCTCTTTTATCAATTATTTGCATCTAGGATATTCCTCTTTGATATATTTCAATCATCATTTGCATTGGAATCTCTAGGGAATATTCTTGAGTGATCAATTAAGACTTTTGGGTACCTCTCTCCTTTTAGGTGCAAAACCCTAGAAGTGTAAGAGAGCCACACACCCAAATTTTTTTGGTTCACATACAACTAGCTAGCATAGATTCATCTAATGTCTACTTCTTCTCCAACTATTGTAATTTAGTTTTTGTTTCCTCTCATGCTCTACCATCATAATTTATCTCTTTATATCATTATTGGACTATTGTAAATGACACTTGTTGCTCATAGAATAAATATCCATCTCTTCAACTTATGGCTAAAAGGTATCCATCACCCTCCTTTCTATATTTTGCTCAAATTCCTTTGATTCTTTACCTAAATTTACCTCTTCTTTTCTCTAACATTTGTTGTTGTGATTTAGGAATGCTTTGTATGTGAAGCATTTTTTTTAATCTTTTAAGCTCATTTTTTCTATCCTTCCTTTTTATGATAGGATAGCTCTTCTTATGTTTAGGACTAGAATTTAATTCCTTATAATAAAAATTTTCCTAAGCATTGGCTGCTCTAGTCTTATAGTTAATATGATGAATTCTTAAGAATTTGGTCTTAATTATTCTTATTTTTTCTTTGAACTTCTTCTTTGCTAAATATTTTGAGATGTTTTTGAGGTTGATTCTATTGAGATTGCCTTGATTGGTGTCCCATTTTTAAGTATAAAAAATATATGAAAGGAATATGTTTTTAATATTATGACTAATATTTTTGTACTTTTATAAAAAAAATTATTGTCATTAACTATTTGAGTATGTTTTATAATTTCAAATTTTAAAAAATTAGGAATATAATTTCTCTATCTAATCCTTTATAGAATACACTTTTTCTTGCTAACTCAACATATTTTCAAATGTTATGGCTATCATCATAGCTTCAAATTATTTTTTGCCACTTTTATATCATTTAGTTGCCTATTCTACGAGTGATTATTGAATGGAAGTACTAGATAATGATGGAACCTACAATTTTTTTTATGTTCCATCTTAAAATCTTGCTATATTTTTAATATTGGGTTGGTATTTGAAGGCTTAGGGTTTTGCTTATCATCATTGTTGTAGGGTTTTGTGTTATCTTGAACCCTTCCTTAATTAACCCTCAAGTTTTGTTGTATGCTAGGGTTCTAATTCTTTGTTTACCTTCTATTGCTCATTTCCACTCATATTAAAGCATCTTATGTCATTGACGATTGTGGAGTAACTGGTCTCTCATGCCTAGGTCTGAGTTTCATATTTTTATATAAGGTTGAATTAAAGGCCTTTTTGGCCTTTACATCCTTTGCATTTTATGACTTAAAATATTGTGAAGACATTTTCCTATGTCATCCTAGGATGATCCCCTTCATTAGAACAACTTATGGGCACATGCTTAAAAGTTTTTACTTAAGTCCCGTCGGCCATCCCTCTTTGTCGCTCATCACATATAGTTTCTAAAAGGTATGTTTAAATTGGTGATAAGAAATGAGTGGTATTTCTTTAGTTTCACTCATCACAGATAGCTTTGGGAGCTCTTGACATGAACCAATGATGGGTGGTGCTCTTGCTTCTCCTTATATCATTGAATTTTTCACTTATCACTAATGACTCTTGAACCTTGAGTATTGAATTAGCGATCAACGATGACCTATGGGCTTTTGTTCTTCTCTTCATCATTCATCGAGGATGGTTGTGTTCTTGTAAGTTTCAAAATAGCGATGAGCGATATGAAGTATCTTCTGTACTTCGCATATCATAGATGGGTTTTGAATGTTAAGTTTTGTATTAGAGATACGTGATGCAACTATTCTATGTAATCGCTAGGATCTGTCATTGCTAATTGCTTGCAAAATTTATGAGGAGAATTAGTGATGAGTGATATCCTTGGTTCTTTTTTATTTTCTCCTATTGAACATCGCAGATCCTTTCCAAAAATTAAGTTTCAAAATAGCGATGAGCGATGGAGTCATCTGTTCTACTTTCTTTCGCTGATTTGAATTGATCTTATATTGATGTCTTTGGTGTCATTGATTTTCATGTAGGTGCATTTTCCTTAATATCGCTTCATCATTTTATCTCCTATCGCTGATGTGATCCAGAGTTCGAAGATAAATTAGTGATGCACAATGGGAAAATTAACATGATCGAGGATGGGCCATAATTTCAAGGGCTAAGATTTCATCGTGTGGATGCTTGCATCATTGATAGAACTAGTGAAGGATGAAATGTGTCAGTGATAAGTGACAACTACTGAATGAAAAGGAAACGTGGCAATATCTTAAGGACATCATATAGAGCAAGGAAGAAATTAGCGAGGAAAATGGAGAACCATGGATGTGGTTTTAAAGAAAAATGATCCAATGAGCTAAGTTCATTGCATCAATACTCTTGTCATTGATTGAACTATAGAAAGATGGGGCAAGTTTGTGATGAGTGATATATCTGGGTTGGGTTGAAGAAGTATGTTTGTTTCTGAATTATGCCTCTTAGAAAGTTTAAAGCATGAATATGTTCAAGTTCTAAAATGTGATTAAAAATTAAGGAATGAGGCAGTAGACAAATCAATTATGAAGTTGATTTTGAAGGATTGAACAATGGTATAGTCTAGAAATGTATTACTCTCCTACATTTCCTTATGGAAAATCAAATAAAAAAATCCAAGGCATGCATCTCTTATCATGCCATCAAAAGAGGTTCTCTATTGAGAGATATAAATCATTAAGTTTTGATGGTATTCAAGGTTTCCCTAAAAAAATTCCAAGTGATGTTAAGAAACATTTGCCCAAATTTACAAGGCACAATTCAGAGTTAACATCTAAACACTTGAATGCATTCATATATTTGATGGGTGATTTTGAGATAGATCATGGGGATGTTGTCATTAAACTTTTTGCTCAATCTTTAAAGGAAAATGCTAGAGACTGGTTTTCATATTTATCAATTTGTTCTGTAGCTTTGTGGAATGATTTCATGGTTGTATTTATGGAGCAATTTGGTGAAAGGGTTAATCCTAGCTTGGTAAGGAAAATAGTTATGGAAATCCAAAAGGATGGAGATGAGTTGGTGTTGACCCCTTTGACATTGTTTTGGCATTGATGTCAAGGGATATTTTGGCATTTACAATATTGGGATTCTTTGAAAGGATTATGAGTCAACATTATGCAATTCACTGCATAAGGAAGACATGGTCAGATTTTTTTGACACACATTCAGGTGACATATTTGGAAATATGACATTTGTATTGATCGATTCAAGCATGTTAGCATTGGCAGTGATTTGGCTTTACAATGAACATAAGCAATAATACAATGCTTTGATAATAATGTTTCATTTATTACCTTAAGAAGGTTCTCAGGCTTATTGTTTTGGGCACATGGTTATGTGGTGTTCGTTATTGTGTTGATCATGCCTTGTTTATTCACTATTCTAAGTAATCAAGTGATGACCATTTTGAGTTGGTCATCAATAGTTATGCATCTTTCTATGCTTAAGACTAACAAATTTATGCAAAGTTTTCTTAATGAAGGATTATGGTCTAGCATGTTATATTTCATTTTAAAATTTAAAGGTGATAAAAACATAATGTATCACCAAATGCAAAGATGACTTGGTTTGTAAGTTTCAGGGGTTAAAATATAGGTCAAAGTCATTATTTTTTCACCAGTCCTTTTAGGGCTAACCGGTTGAACAA
>VDFB02112543.1:31006-42945 GCA_007258455.2 Sequoia sempervirens | reverse complement strand
ATGAAAAGGTATGAACCACCTTATTATCAAAGGAGAAAGCTTCAATAGATGAACTATTGAGAGTAATCAAGGATAAATGGCTTGAAACAAGTGTTTCTATCATTTCTTATGGATGAAAAGATTATAGAAATAGAACAATCAATCAATGTTATAGCAATTTTTGGAAGTTGTGGTTGTGTTGCTGATATGTGGTTGTCATTCATGTCAACACTATTATCATTATTGTATTGAAGGTTGTATATGTTGAGGATATTGAGAAAATTGTTAAAGGAAGAGTTCCAAGTTGCCAGTGAAACTGTGAAGGTCATGAAGGTGTTTTGTTCTATACATTGAAGATCAGTTGTTGTGGACTAAAGGGTTTATTATTGAGAGTATCTAGTTCATCTACCATAAGTTTTAGAGGTCCGTGTGAAGATTTGATTGTGCTATGAATAGTTGTGTTCTAACAGTATTTTTGTGGGTTTTGTCAGTGTTCCTGATTGAAGTTTATGTGTTTCTGATAATTTTTGTTTTTGTGGATATTTCTCTATTAGTTCGTGTTGTTTGTGGATGCCTCTAGATCATTCTTTATCCTTGTTGTACATCTGTGTTGATCGGTGTGCTCATGGTTGAAAAAAAAAATTGGTATATTCAGTTTTTCATATTCTTATCCGACATGATGGTTGTGGCATGTTATGGATCCTTGAAGATTTAATTTTGAATGTTTGGCATGCTCGAGGATATTTTTTTGGGTTGCATCATGATATTAGCCAATGATGGTTCATCCACATTGAAAGTTTGTAAAATTGGGTTGACATTGAAAATATGTCTTATATTTTGGCCGACAAGGTTGTTGATGTAATTCCATGTTGCAGATATATAACAGTGATTGTTTGAGTGAAGTTAGTATGTGGATAAGAGTGAATGTATGCCAAAGAAAGTGTAGATGTGTGAATAGTGTTCTAATCATTCGATTGAAGAGTAGAGTGAGAAGAAGTTTGAGTGAAGTTTGAAGGTTTTTTGTGCTTAACTGGAACTATAATCAAGCTTGTGAAGAAGCTATTTCCTCAGTTCATACCCTGTGGATCTAGTCCGTATTGTTGTGTATTGTTGGGCAATGAGTCCTCTTGTATTTGAGCAGTGAGCTCTAGGCAGTGTGCCTAAATGCATGTGCATTCCCATTATTTTTCTTATACTTTTAACAGGTATAATATTATGGACTAACATCCACCATGGTTTTTCCCCTAACAGGGTTTCCACATAAAAATCCTCATGTTCTTTGTGCTTTTCATGTGTTGTTTGTTCATGGTTTACTATTTATTCATCAGATCTGAGATTAAGTTAAGTTTGAAAAAGTTTAAATATTTTGTGACAACTCATTCACCCCCACTTAGTTGTATGTCCTTTTTTTTCCAACAATTGGTATCAGAGTAGGTTCCTTTGAAGAATTTTAAAAGCTTGAGGTGATCTGAGATGGCATAATACAAGTAGGATAGTCCTAGATTCGATGGAACAAACTACTCATTGTGGAAAACTAGGATGGAGTGTCATTTGAGGTGTATTAGTGAACCCTTCTGGAAAATTACAAAGAATAGATATGTTATTCCTCAAAATGGTCCTTCCACTGTTGATGAGATTAAAGAGGTTGAGAATAATGTCAGGGCTATGGAAGCTTTGCTGAGTGCTCTAACAGATTCAGAAATGAAAAATGTGATAGGTCTAAAGACAACTCATGAGATGTGGACGAAGCTAGAAACTTTGTATGAAGGAGATGTACATGTGAAGATGGCTAAGCTATAGAGTTTGAAAGGAAAGTATGAAAATTTGAAGATGGGTGAAGATAAAAATATTTCTTGTTTTATGCAAAGAGTAAATGAAATAGTGATGGGTATTAGATGTGTCGGTGGTACCCTAGAAGAGGAATAAATTGTGGCTAAAGTGCTCAGATCATTTCCTCCCTCCTACAAATTGAAGGCTCATGTTATTGAAGAAACTAGATCATTGATGAATGTGACAAGAAATACACTGATTGGTAAACTTGTTGCCTTTGAGTTGAGCAAATTTGGTGAATCTTCTCCTAAGACTAAAACTGCATTCAAGGCTACTATATCTAGAAGAAACAAGCAAAGATATGATCCAGGAGAGAGTTCTAGAAATACATTCAAGTATGGAGAAGAAATGAAACAACTTGAAGATGAAGAAAGAGAGGTAGAAGAGTTGGAAGCACTAATTGTGAAGAAAGAAGGTAGAGGACAAGGTAAGTATAAAGGAAAGTTTCCTATCAAATTTTTTTTCTTGCATTAAAATGGGTCATTTTGCATGAAGGTGTCCTGAAAGAGTTCCTAGATCTAAGCCTTACAAATCTAGATTCCAAAAGAAATTATATTTTTCTAAAGTAGGTGTGACTGATGAAGAGTCTAATAAAGAAAACGGAAATGAAGATGATTGGGTTTTCATTGCTATCAAGGAAAATAGTCATGTGGCTACTGAATTTTCTAAAGTTGAGAAAGCTCTTGCAGCTTGAATTGAAGAAAAGGATGATTGGGTCATTGACAGCGGATGCTCACATCATATGACTGGTGAAAAAAGAAAATTTGTAAGTCTAGAGAAGTATGATGGTGGTATTGTAAGATTTGGAGATAACAATGCTTGTATGATTCGTGGCAGAGAATCTATTTTTCTTGGTGGTAAGCATAACACTAATGATGTTCTTTATGTTGAAGGCTTGAAGCACAACCTGTTAAGTGTTGGACAGATGGTGGAAAAGGGTTATGATTTTCATTTCAAAGATGGAAGATGCAGGATATATAGAAGTTCTAGAAATATAATTGCCTCAGGTAAATAGACAAAAGGTAATTTTTTTCACTTGAATGTTGCAGTGAAATTTGTTTAATTGCTCAAGTAGATGAAATTTGGTTATGGCATAGAAGTTTGTGTCATGTAAATTTTGATAACATAATCAAAGTAAGTTCCACTCAAGCAGTAAGAGATTTACCTAAGCTAGTGAAGCTTGCTAACACAATTTGCAAGGAGTGTCAAATGGGAAAATAGACTAGAGACTCTTTTCAGAGCAAACAACATCATTCAAATGGATTACTAGAGCTGGTGCATACTGATCTATGTGGTCCTTCCAAAGCCAAAAGCCTCCATGGTGAAAGGTAATTTATGATGCTTATTGATGATTATTTTAGAATGATATGGGTTGCTTTCTTAAGAGAAAAATGTGAAGCATTAGAAAAGTTCAAAAGTTTCAAAGCTATGGTAGAAAATGAGAAAGGTCTTAAAATCAAATGCCTAAGATTAGATAGATGTGGTGAATTCACCTCCAGGTAGTTTAATTCTTTCTATGAAGAGCATGGAATCATAAAACAATTATCTTCTCCCCGAACCCCTCAACAGAATGGTGTTGCAGAGAGGAAGAACAGAACAATTTTGGATGCTGCTAGAACAATGATGATTGAAGGAAATGTGCCTCACATATACTAGAGTGAAGCTATAAACACTTATGTGTACACTTTGAACTGGGTAAATGTAAATGGTAATTTGGGTAAGACTCCTTTTGAACTATGGTTTGGTTATAAGCCTACTATTAAATACTTCAAGATCTTTGGAAGCAAGTGTTACATCAAGAGAGATGACAATATAGGAAAGTTTGATGTAAGAAGAGATGAAGGAATCTTTCTAGGTTACTCTACTAGAAGCAAGGCCTACCAGTGCTATAACAAAAGACTAAGAAAAATGGTTGAGAGTGCAAATGTTAGAGTTGATGAGAATTCTAATAGATCATCCAGATATTGTGGATATGATTCAAATGAAGACAATACAAACAAAGGGAAAAAAATTTAGACACAAAATCAACTTCAAATTATGTCATATGTTCTGGTAAGACAACTTCAATTTGTTCCAGTAAATCAAGATTGTCAGGAAGCAAAGACAAGTGCAAGTGCAGAAGAAAGAATAGAAGAATCAAAAGTTCGAGAGAATCTTAAAACTCCAAGGTATGTTAAGCTAAATCATTCTAAAAATCAAATTATAGGAGACAAGAATAAAGGAGTGCAAACTAGAAGAAATATTGTAGAAGAGTATTTCCTAATTTCCAAGATTGAGCCTAACGATATCAATGAAGCTTGCAATGATGAACACTGGATGGAAGCTATGAAGGAAGAACTGATGTAGATTGAAAAGAATGATACATGGATACTTGTTCCCAGACCTAAAGATAAGAATGTGATTGGCACTAAATGGGTCTTTCGGAATAAGTTACATGAACAAGGTGAAGTGGTCCAGAATAAAGCAAGACTGGTATGTAAAGGGTATTCACAAATGGAAGGTATTGATTTTGAAGAAGCCTTTGCCCCTATTGCCAGAATTGAAGTTGTAAGGTTATTTTTTACTTATTTTGCATATAAAAATTATAAATTCTATCAAATGGATGTGAAAACTTTTCTGAATGGTGAGCTAGAAGAAGTATACATTGAACAACCGGATGGATTTCAACTGACTGATAAGGAAAACATGGTTTGCTAATTGAAAAAAGCTCTATATGGACTCAAGCAAGCCCCCAGAGCCTGGTATGTTAGACTAGACAAATATTTATTGAAGCTTGGATTCAATAAAGGTATTGCTGATAGCAACCTATATTTCAAATTGGATCATGACAAAGAGTTAATTATTGAGGTCTTTGTTGATGACATTATTTTTGGAGGAGATGACAATCTATGTATGAGGCTTTCTGATGAAATGAAAAGTGAATTTGAGATGAGTATGATTGGAGAGATGAATATCTTTCTAGGATTGCAAGTTACTCAATTAGAAAATGGGATCTTCATATCTCAATCCAAATATGTGAGAATTGTGAAGAAGCTTTTCATGGATGACTCAAAACCTGTTGGTACTCCCATGGTAACCAGATGTAAGTTGACATAGGATGATGATTCTCCTAAGGAAAATCAAACAAGACACAGGTCAATGATTTGTGGATTGCTCTATTTAACTCAAACCAAACTAGACATTATGAATTTTGTATGTATGGTAGCTATATTTTAGGCTAATCCAAAAGAGTCATGTGACTATTATTAAGAGAATCTTCAAGTATCTGAAAGGAATAGTTGGTTTTGGGCTTTGGTATCCTAAGGATGATGATCTTACTTTGAATGCATATACTGATGTGGATTGGGTAGGAGATGTAAATGATAGCAAGAGTACCAATGGTGGTGCCTTCTTCATAGGGAAGAAGTTGGTGTCTTTTTTGAGCAAAAAGCATAAAGATATCAGTGTAGTATATGATGAACCTATTGCCATATACTGCGACAACTCAAGTGCAATTAACATATCAAAGAATTTGGTACTACGCTCTACGACCAAGCATAAATCAATCAAGTTTCACTTCTTAAGAGAAAAAGTGAGTGAGAGAGAAGTCAGACTGGAGTATGTGCCTACCAAAGAACAGATTGTAGACATTTTCACTAAGCCATTGCCAAAGGATACTTTTGAGTATCTCAGAGGGATGCTAGAGGTGATTATCCCTCCTGATTTGAACTAAAGAAGCATTTACTTGCATTAATATGTGTGCTTCATGAATATTTCCTAATCTGGTTTGATGTTTCTATGGTTGCTACTCAAGGGGAGTAGTCAAATGTGCAGATATGTGGTTCAGAGCTTGTATGTGGGAAGATAATGCTTATCTTTTCCATTGATTTCAAAGGGGGAGAAGAGTCATGTGAAAAAATGATGCTTATCTGGAGTAAAGAGTCTTGTGGGGAGAAGATCATGTAGAAGAAGTCAGGGAAGAAGAGTCAGAATCTAAGGATTAAGTGTTGGTTGAGAGTTAGGTTGATGGTGTTTTTCACATCATGTGTTCCCATCAATGCCAAAGGGGGAGATTGTTGGAATTTGTGGTTGTGTTGTTGATATGTGGTTGTTATTGATGTCATCACTATTAGCATTATTGTATTGAAGGATTTATATGTCGAGGATATTGAGAAAATTGTTAAAGAGTTCCAAGTTTCTAGTGAAACTATGAAGGTCATGAAGGTGTTTTGTTCTGTACGTTGAAGATCAATTGTTGTGGAATAAATGGTTTATTGTTGAGAGTGTCCAGCTCATCTACCATAAGTTTTAGAGGTATGCATGAAGATTTGATCATGCTATGAACAATTGTGTTCTGACGGTATTTCTATGGGTTTTGTTAGTGTTCCTGATTGAATTTTATGTGTTTCTGATAATTTCTATTGTTGTGGATATTTCTCTATCATTTCTTGTTGTTTTTGGATGCCTCTAGATCATTCTCTATCCTTGTTGTATGTCCACATTGACGTGTTGGGTATGTGCAAGATCATGATGGGCCAAAAAGTGGCAATATGATAAGTATGTGGCTGACGACTTTTTCTTTGCCCAAAATTGATGAAACGAAAAGGGTTTTTAAAGGAGATTCTCAACTTTCCACCAATATAAGTTATTTTTTACTTTGAATTTAATAAGTAATTATTGTTCATTTTCTATTCAAGTTATGACTAGAGTCTTGATTGATAGACTGATTGAAAAACATCTATAGCTTTCTAAACGGTTTCAAATTTTTGAATCCAAAACATGTCATCACATTCTATGCTTCGTGGTACTATAGGATTAAAAAATAAAAATTGAATTTCATGAAGTTTGACCAAGTTAAGGTGGTCTATTACACGAAGTTTCTTTATATTTTTAAAAATTTATAATAAAAAATTCATAATTAATTATTTACTTGGAAAAAAATTACAAAAAATATGCATCACATTGGGGCATGAGTCCTCTTACTTATATCTAAAATCATATAGTAACATTATCATTTTATTGTGGTTAGGTGGTTAGAAAGACACCTACTTCTTTATTTTTCCCTAAAATTTAAGTACCATCAAGATTGAAATTTCAAATTTTCACCAAATAGATTTTTTTTTAAACAAACCTAGTAGCTTAGAAACTACATTCAATTTTCTACAAATTCTATTCTTACATATTTTTGAAATAATATAGATAACTTATTCAAATTTTTATGTCAAGTTCCCCAACTCTGATTTTTTGAAATTTTTGCCACTCTATGGGCCTATTTTTCCACATGATAATCCCGCCAAGATATACCCCTCGCTCCATGGTCAAAGATTTTTTCTTGATATGTTTGGGTCTTAATGTTCTTGGCTGACATGATGGTTGTGGCATGTTGCAAATCCTTGAATATTTAATTTTGAATGTTTGCCACAATTGAGGATATTTTTTTGGGTTGCATCATGATATTAGCCGATGGTGGTTGATCCACATTGAAATTTTGTTTGTAAAATTGGGCCAACATTGAAAATGTCTTATATTTTGGCCGACAAGGTCGTTGATGTAATTCCATGTTGTAGATATATAAGAGTGATTGTTTGAGAAAATTTAGTGTGTGCATAAGAGTGAATGTATGCTAGAGAAAGTACAGATGTGCGAATAGTGTTCTAATCATTTTATTGTAGAGCAAAGTGAGAAGAAGTTTGAGTGAAGTGTGTAGAAGGTTTTATGTGCTTAACTGGAACTATAATCAAGCTTGTGAAGAAGCTATTTCCTCAGTTCATACCCTATGGATCTAATCTATATTGTTGTGTATTGTTGGGTAGTGAGCCCTCTTGTATTCGAGAAATGAGCTCTAGGCAGTGTGCCTAAATGCATGTGCATTCCCATTTTTTTTGTATACTTTTAACAGGGTATAATATTGTGGACTAACATCCACCATGGTTTTTCCGCTAACAGGGTTTCCACGTAAAAATATTGGTGTTCTATGTGCTTCTGATGTATTGTTTGTTCATGGTTTACTATCCATTCATTAGATCTGAGATTAAGTTAAGTAAAGTTTGAAAAAATTTAAATATTTTGTGACAACTGATTCACCCCCCCCCCTCTTAGTTGTTTGTCCTTGTGTTTCCAATAGCAATGTCCCCTAAAGGGGTGATGTTTTTTAAGGAAGTCAATTGTGAGGGGAAAATAAAAAATGCAAGTTGTTTAACTTCCAATATCCTCATAGAATCCATTGAAATGGTCAAGGCTGAATATGTTGTCCAATTCATAATACACAATGCAAGAAATTTTAGGGAAATTGGGTCTATAGTGGAGGGTACATATAGTAGCATTTTTTAGACACCATGTGCAATCCACTCACTCAATTTAATATTGCAAAATATTGGCACACAAATTGAGTGGGTCAAAAAAATATACATAGAGGATGAGGAGATCCAAATATTTGTAACTAATCATCATATGTCATAAGACATATTTAGGACCTTCTCCAAGTTGGAGTTGTTAAGGGTAATTTAAATTTATTTTTAATAAACAATTTTTTATTTTTTATTTTTGACATGTATTTTTATACCATGTTAGGTTATCGAAACTTGATTTGCATCTCACACAATCATCTTAAGATTACTTATGAAAGTGGGAGAGGCCTTTATTTCTATGGTCATCAACAACCTATGGAGTGTATGGAGGAAATCAAGCATAGAATGAGCCAAAAATGTAAAATCATTGATCTTAGCTAATGAGTGGTGGGCTCATGTGGAATATGTTTTAAATTTCACCAATCCCATCATGAGCATGATTAGGTATGTTGATATTAATCACCCACGTTTGAGTAAAATTTATGATGGCATGGATTCCATGGTGGATAAAACAAGATCAATAATAGATGCCAAGGAACATGACTAAAAGGAAACATTTTATGAAACTATGCAAAATATTACTATTGATTGTTGGAACAAGATGACCACCATGTTACATCTCTATAACATTTTTTTTTCACAAAAGTATAATAGAAAAGAGGTGCTTTCATTACATAGGACGGTGCCACCATATAGGGATGGGGAGGTTGTTACTAGCTATAAGGTTGAATTTAGAAAGATATTTTCAAATGAAGATATCCAAAGTCTTGTCTTGAGTGAGTTTTTCCACTTCATATATTCAAAAAATCATGAAGTTTTTACTCTTATAAAAAAATATAGGAAAAAAATTGATCAATTATGGTATCTACATGGTCAAGGCTCCATTTACTTATAGCCTCTTGCAAGTAAAATACTCTACCAAGTATCAATAAATTTATTTATTTATTTTCTTTTTTAGTTTTTATTTGATGCTATTATGCTATATATTATATTTTATTTTATAATAATATAACTTTATAATTTGTATTTAAAATTTTTAATTATATAAGAGTGAATTTGCACCCTCTATGCAAATCCCCTTTTTTCCCTTCTCCACTTTAGAAAACCAAGTTCAGAGGCTTAATTACACATAAGCTCACTACTTTCATCCCACTTGGCACCTGTTTTGAGCATCGGAAAAAGATTTTTTTCAGGGATGCCCGCATGGTGTGCAAACATCCACGTGGCATGCTTATGTCCTTGGCAAATTCCTATAGCTAAACCTGCAGAGGCATTACACTTCTCAATGAAGGTCAAATTATAATGCTCCTTCAGCCACCTGACCTGAATATGGCTATTTTTCTTCTTCTCTCCTTCAAATTCACTCCTTGAACAAGCATTTCATCCTCTACATCCTAAAGAAATCTTGCATTCACTTCAAGCATTCTAGTAGCATTCTTGCACTCCATTGCAGCAACAACTTCACTCCACCACTTCAGTAGAGAAATTTTGGGACCACACCATTGCAACAGAGGCTTGAGTACTCTCTTTCTCTCCTCCATTATCCTTGAGTTCTTTTGGTGGAGGTGGTAAGCTTTCCATTTCTCTCTTCTATTACTTGGTAGAGTAAGAAAATTTACTATTTTGTAGTGTTTTGGTGCTCTTCATTACATTACTTTTTTTATCTCACTTTCTTGGTTGTTTGTGGAGGTGGAAACACCTAAATGGGGGACTAGCTGAGGCAGCCACTATACAGCAACCCAACATTTTCCTCTTCCTTGTGTGTAGGTGAATGTGCTTTCGAGGAGCTTGCTAGCAAATGAGTTTCTTTATGAGGTCATCCTTTCCATCCTTACTCTTTCATTTTTACTTTATCACATAAAAGAGTATTTTTTTTACTTAATCACGTTATTTTGGCCCTTTAGTAGTAGTTAGCTAGGTTGTTAGCTTGTTTTCTTAGGTTCGACCTTGTCTCTATAGTTGTCTGATCGTACAGACGCTAGCACACTTGAGAGATACCAGTGCACTGCACTATCATCCCAAGACCATGCTTCCATCCTCGAGTAGAGAGCTTCCTAAGGTGTAGCATTGAACCTAAAAACTGGCTTGCCTAGCCCCTTTCTAAGTTTTGGGTTTGCAGAGTAACCGAGGGACCTCACGGTCCTTGTTATTCTCATCTTGTATTTCTTAACATTGTATTCAACTGAGGTAAGTTAGGGCAGCCTCCCACATCTTGGCCCTCCATGACTTGGGGTCTTGCACGTGGTGGTCCCCATCTCTTACATTAATTTATAAAATTAAATACCAAAATTTTTATGCAAACTCAATAGGTTACAAATTCTTCATATGAGTGGAATTGGAGTATATACTCCTACATCCACTCATTAAAGCACAACAATTTGGGTGCAAAAAAGGTAGAGGAGTTGACCTATATACAATCTAACCTTCATCCCCTATCACATGTGAAACTTGAATACAATGAGGGTGTGACAAAGAATTGGTATCTAACCCCTAAGTTTTTTTATTTAGATTCTACAATTTTGCAACTTTCCTTAGCTTCTATAGATGAGGCGACTACTTGTAAGAGAGGGGGACCAACCATGTCAAGGCCCTAGGTCATGGAGAGACAAGATCAGAAGGCCGCCTTAATTTACCTCACTATAAAGGGATGTTTTGGATGAGGGAGGAGAATGATGAGGACTATAAGGTGCTTCAATTACTCTGTAGACCTGAACTATAGTTTTGGCTAGGTGAGCTAGAATTTTGGAGTCAGTTTTGTACCTCAAATAGCTCTCTGTCTAAGGATGGTAGCATAGTTTTGGGACATCAGCGTAGCACATTGGCTTCTCTTAGGTGTGTTGGTGTCTGTATGGCCAGAAAATGATAAACACATAGAAACTACCAAAAAGACCTACTAAAAGCCTAGCTAGTAGAATCTAGATGGTAAGAAAAAAATGAGAAAGTATGTGAAGTAAATACTAAAATGATAAAGTAAACAAGAACCAAGGTGACAAAAAACAATCTCAAAAAAGTGTTTGTTTTCCAGCTAGCTCCAAATGCACGTCCACCTACACACAAGAAAGATGGAAAATTGTTGGGGGATGTATAGGGATCTACCTCAGTCATACCCTCGTTTTGGTGTTTCCACCTCCACAGACAGCCAAGATAGCAACGATAGAGAAAAAATGTGATAAATAAGTAGAGAAGGAGAAAAAGAAAGTAACACTACAAAACAGTATTAAGCTACTCAACCAATTCATAAAGGAGTGTTGGAAAAACAAGGACAGACAATTGAGAGGGGGGGTGAATTAGTTTTCACAGAAATTTAAACTTTTTCTAACTTATCCTTAATCTCAAATATGATGAATGAAAAATTAACCATAAGAAATTAATACATCAGAAGACAAAGAACACCAATATTTTTTATGTGGAAACCATGTTAGGGAAAAAACCACGGTGAATGTTAGTCCACAAGATTATACCCTGCTAAAAGTATAATGAAAAACAATAAGGGGAATGCACATGCATTTAGGAACACTGCCTAGAGCTCACTGCTCAATTAAAAAAGGGGCTCACTACCCAACAAAGTTGGATTAAAAATTTGGAGGGTATGAACTGAGAAAATAGCTTCTGCTCAAGCCTTATTACAGTTTCAATTAAGCTCAACACTTCTTCACACTTCACACAATCTTCTTCACACTCTGCTTAGTAATGATATTCACACTTACACACATAGGATCACACGAAGCATACGTTCCACCGATCACACAATCACTCTTATCTATCCACTACATGAGATTCCATCACAACTTCGTCGGCCAAGAA